>CAUYQU010056988.1:0-21037 GCA_963574635.1 Cheracebus regulus
TTTCTCATTGCTATTATATTAAATCTTAAAGATAAATATGCTTAATGTATTAGATGTAAAATGTTAGTAGCATACCAACAAAAAACTGGTTTAGTTTATTTGTTATCAGTTAATTTGTCACAGACCTCATAACTATGTTTCAAGGCCTTTGAAGGATTAGATTAAAAAATGATACATCATTTGCTGAGGAGTGATTTACTTCCAATTATGTGGTCAGTTTTAGAGTAGGTATGATGTGGTACTGAGAAGAATGTATATTCTGTGGATTTGGGGTGGAGAGTTCTGTAAATATCTATTAGGTTTGCTTGGTCCAGGTCTGAGTTCAAGTCCTGGATATCCTTGTTAATTTTCTGTCTGGTTGATCTGTCTAATATTGACAATGGGGTGTTAAAGTCTCCCACTGTTATTGTGTGGGAGTCTAAGTCTCTTTGTAGGTCATTAAGAACTTGCTTTATGTATCTGGGTGCTCCTGTATTGGGTGTGTATATATTTAGGATCGTTAGCTCTTCTTGTTGCATTGATCCTTTTACCATTATGTAATGTCCTTCTTTGTCTCTTTTGATCTTTGTTGGTTTGAAGTCTATTTTATCAAAGAAGAGAATTTCAACTTCTGATTTTTTTTGCTCTCCATTTGCTTGGTAAATCTTGCTCCATCCCTTTATTTTGAGCCTATGTGTATCCTTGCATGTGAGATGGGTTTCCTGGATACAGCACACAGATGGGTTTTGGTTTTTTATCCAATTTGCCAGTCTGTGTCTTTTGATTGGGGCGTTTAGCCCGTTTATATTTAGGGTTAATATTGTTATGTGTGAATTTGATCCTGCCATTTTGATGCTAGCTGGCTGTTCTGCCCGTTAGTTGATGCAGTTTCTTCATTGTGTTGATGCTCTTTACAATTTGGTATGTTTTTGGAGTGGCTGGTACTGGTTGTTTCTTTCCGTGTTTAGTGCTTCCTTCAGGAGCTCTTGTAAAGTAGGCCTGGTGGTGATGAAATCTCTGAGTACTTGCTTGTTTGCAAAAAATTTATTTTTCCTTCACTTATGAAGCTTAGTTTGGCTGGATATGAAATTCTGGGTTGAAATTTCTTTTCTTTAAGGATGTCGAATATTGGTCCCTACTCTCTTCTGGCTTGTATGGTTTCTGCTGAGAGATCTGCTGTGAGTCTGATGGGCTTCCCTTTGTGGGTAACCTGACCTTTCTCTCTGGCTGCCCTTAGTATTTTCTCCTTCATTTCAATCCTGGTGAATCTGACGATTATGTGCCTTGGGGTTGCTCTTCTTGAGGAATATCTTCGTGGTGTTCTCTGTATTTCCTGGACTTGAATATTGGCCTGCCTTGCTAGGTTGGGAGAGTTTTCCTGGATAATATCCTCAAGAGTATTTTCCAGCTTGGATTCATTCTCTCCGTCACATTCAGGTACAGCTTCCAAACATAGATTAGGTCTTTTCACATAGTCTCATATTTCTTGAAGACTTTGTTCATTCCTTGTTACCTTTTTTCTCTAATCTTGCCTTCTTGTTTTATTTCATTGAGTTGATCTTTGACCTCTGATATCCTTTCTTCTGCTTGGTCAATTTGGCTGTTGAAACTTTTGAATGCTTCATGAAGTTCTCGTGTTGTGTTTTTCAGCTCCATCAATTCACTTATATTCCTCTTTACGTTGTTCATTCTCATTAGCATTTCATCAAATCTTTTTTCACTGTTCTTAGTTTCTTTGCATTGGGTTAGAACATGTTCTTTTAGCTCAGAGAAGTTTCTTATTACCCACCTTCTGAAGCCTGATTCTGTCAACTCATCACACTCTTTCTCCATCCAGCCTTGTTCCCTTGCTGGTGAGTAGTTGTGATCCCCTGTAGGAGGAGAGGTGTTCTGGTTTCGGGTGTTTTCATTCTTTTTGCACTGGTTTCTGCCCATCTTTGTCGATTTATCCACCTGTCATCTTTGTAGTTGTTGACTTTCAGATTGGGTCTCTGAGTGGACATCCAGTTTGTTGATGATGAAGTTATTTCTTTCTGTTTCTTAGTTTTCCTTCTAACATTCAGGCCCCTCTGCCATAGGACTGCTGAGGTCCACTCCAGGCCCTGCTTGCCTGGGGATCACCTGCAGCAGTTACAGAACAGTAAGTTTCTTCTTCTGCTATCTTTGTCCCAAAAGGATACCCACTTGATGTCAGTCTGAGCTCTCCTTTATGAGGTGACTCTTTGGATATATGGGGGTCAGGGAGCTGCTTGAGTAGACAGTCTGTCCTTTATAGGAGCTCAAGTGCTGAGCTGTGGGCTCTGTTGTTCATTCAGAGCTGTTGGGCAGGTATCTTTAAGTCTGCTGCAGCAGAACTCATAACCCCCCCCCCTTTTTTTTCTTAGGCACTCTGTCCCAGGGAGTTAAGGCTTTATTTATAAGTCCCTTTCATGCTGCTGCCTTTCTTCAGGGCTGCCCTGCCCAGCAAGGAGGCAGCCTAGTCACTGTCTGCCTGCAGAGGCTTTGCTGAGCTGCTGTGGCCTCTGCCCAGCTGCTGTGTGAACTTCCCTGCATTCCTGTTTATACGGGTATAGTTAGAACTGCCTCAGCAATGGTGGCCCACCTCTATAATGGCAGACTCTCTCTGTAATGGCGGGCTGCCTTGGCAATGGCGGGCTGCCTCAGCAATGGCGGACTACCTCTGTAGTGGTAGACTGCCTTGGTAATGGTGGACACCCCTCCCCTAGAGAGCTGGACTGTCCCGGTTCAGCTGTGCTTGCTGTGAATCTCTCAATCCAGATTGGTTTAGATTGCTGTTTTTTTGTGGGGGTGGGACCAGCCAAGCCTGATCACCTGGCTCCCTGCCTCAGACCGCCCCCACTTTTTTTTCAGTTGAACAGGTGACTCTGTCTCCCAGGTGTTCCAGTTGCCTGTTGAAAAGGTGCCAGGATCTGTGTGACATCCCGTGTGGTGACTCACTGCACTGGCTGAAACAGCCGCACTGAGATTCATGGTGCTTTTTTGCCCGTGAATCTCCTGGCCTGGCTCCCTGTTTCAGTCCCCTTTTTTATCAGTTGAATGGGCAACTCTGTCTCCCAGGAGCTCCAATCGCCAGCTAAAATGACACCTGGACTCATGTATTTTGTGCAGAGACCCACCACACTGGGGTGCCAGCCAAAACAGCCATGCTGGCGACCCATGGGGCTCCTCTGCCTGGGAATCTCCTGGTCTGTGGAAAATAAAAATCCATCTGTAAATGCGGTGTCCAGTCACCCTCTGTGCTTTCACTGGGAGCTGCAATCCTGAGCTGCTCCTAATTGGCTATCATGGATCTGTCTGGTCCATTTTCTTTAAGTGAGTCTAGAAGGAGTTGGGCCTAAGATACTGAACTAAAGGAATAAGACAGGGGTGACAAACTCCTACAACACAGGCACAGAGTTTTTTTCCTTGGGCTCACCATGTCATGAGAGCAAGAGGAGGCAACCATTTGAAAGCTAATTTGTTGTGAACTAGGATAGGAGATTGCAGGATTGAGGAAGGCATTTAAGTCTTAGTGGATGGCATGAGTAAAATCCCAGGGGCATGGACTGCCTAGCTTGTGCAGTTTGGTGTGGTCAGAGGGTTAACTATGAGGTGAGGTGACTGGAGTGGCCTGCCAAGGCCAAACCATGACTTCATGGTTTCTTGAACCATGGAAAGATTTTAAGCAGAGGAACATCAGGCTCAGACCCACAGCCTGACTCCCAGAGGGCTGGCAGTGAGAGACAATTTAGGAAGCTCCTTCTGACAAGTAATTAGATCCTATGGTTTTTGTTATTTTTGAGCCTCTTTATCCTTGGGTAGAAACAATAGAAGATAATACCCAAACACTGACTGCTGTTGTGGAGAAAACTCATGCATGTCCTGCGTGTTGCAATGGTCTAAGGAGGCTGCTGAGTTGGAGCTCACTGGCTTATATGTTTATCCAAATCTCTTTCCTATGGATTCACGTATATTCCTTGTTTTTGTTTAATGTCAGATCTGAGGCAGAGTGAATGTGTGGCCTTCCCTATTACAAACACTTGGATCGATGTCTTCTCTTCGGTTAGAGAATAGAATTTCCTTCTGAGGATAAAGTAGACAGTGTGCATTAGATCTATCCCATAAAGTTCCTGCTAGTTATGGTAGATAGAGAGCCAACCTCACTAGGGTGGAAGTTAAAAACTCATCACTGATTAAATCAGAACAATTGTTCATGCTGTTCAAGAGCAGGGAATAGCCTGGTATCTGAAGAGTTTAGTTAAGTCCCAAGGAGCAACTTTTCTCTCCTGTTCTAAGTTTTCCTCCTGAATTTTTCCCCTGTGGAAATTATTATCATGTTTGCAACATTGACGGTTTTGACTGACATTTCCTGTCCTTTCAGGTTTTCAACACAAACTGTTGTTTGATGACAATATAACCAAATCCCAGGTATACAAATAAAACACTCCTTTTAAATTTTTATGAGATTCTCTGAGTCCTTTACTTCATCCCAGTTAACCTGAGAATTCAGATAAATAGCAATCGAGTCATGTTTATTTGGGAATGAACTCATCTATAAATAATCATTGCCCTTGAAAATAAAACACATTTGAATAGTGTGCTCTAATATTTTAGCAGAAAGATGCAAATTCCTAGCTCTTGAAGGAAAGCTCCATTATTTTTCACAAGCTAGAAGCCTAGCAAACAAGCAAATGTATAGCTAGGAGGTGAAACCCTACCCAAGCCTCAAAGAGTCGCCAAAACCAGCTGTGCTTGTGTCAGAAAATCACTTACATGGTATGCCTCTGGATTTACTGTTTTGGAGGATCCAGGGAGAAAATTATACCTACTTTTCTTAGCATAATCTTGTAGAGTTGCAAAGGACAAGAGCACAGTTACTAAGCAATTGTACTCCATCTGGATAGCCTGAGCCAGAATAGTCTGCCATGCAGGTATACTCAACTCGCCTTGTCCACTCAGAAGATCTCCGAACTATGGAGAGAGTAAATGGTACTGTAGTAACGCAGAGATCTAGAGAGGGCCCTGGGATATGTTTATTTTGTGTAGATAATTGGGTGTGTTAAGGTGTTCCTGCATGCAAGTTTTTAGTTTTTTTAATTTTATGGGATTATTATAAAGCCTTCATGATCTAGAGGATTATTTTCCAATCATTTTCCAGTAAGCTCTGAGGACATGGCAAATGGTTTCATGTGTAAGGAGGCAGAGTTCAACTCAATTCAATTTCTACAAGTGTTTTTGTTTACACAAAATATACACTGCTGTATGTTTGAATCTGTAGGAGATTAAGAAATGAGCTACACATGGTCCTTAATCTCCCTCCTGGGGCTCAGTCTAAATAGAGAGAGAAGGACACTCAAGAATATTTGACCTTTTTGACCAAGGGGTCTGTACCTATCTGTTCAGAAGCTCTGGAAGCCCAAGACAGAGCAATTATTTAAGACACAGAGAGGAGTCTGTCTTAGCTTTCTCCTTATTCCGGATCACCCCAATCTCTCACAAGCCATGTGAAAAAACTAAAGACAGAAAATGTTTGTAGGACCATGCTTAAATTTGAAACTCCTTACCTTGTGCCCCATCTGCCAAGCAGGAAAAGGTCACAGGAAGCAAAAGTGAAGAGGAAAGATTTGGGAGCCCATTAATAATACTTCCTTAAAAATACACAGTTTTATGACGGTGGAAAGGCCCCCTCAGATGCAACTGTTTTGTGTAACATAATCTGAATACAAATTGTAGATAAATCTTGAGAAACACATAGTTGAGTTCAAGTTTTTATTCAGTCACTTTCTAGCTACAATACACTGGACCACATACTGAAACTCACCAACCTCAGTTTTCTTACCTGTAAAACAAGGAAGATAAAAATGCCAATTTCACAAGATTAATTGATGACTATTCATCTGCAGGCTAAATGTCCCCAATCTTTCCAGCAACAAATTTTCATAGCAAAGGAGGGAGGTAACGACTACTCCCTCTAAATCCCTCCTGCGACAGCCCTGTTTGTTGTCTTGCTTCCTCTGTTCACCCCACTTGGCCCTAAACAAGAAACAGCTCAAAATTGAGACTCCTTAGAGAATCATTAGCCCAAACAGATGTATGACAGGTCTTTATTACATTACTAAAGATTCTGGAATCGTGGCAGGTAAGGAATCAGGGAGAGGAAGTTTACCTACCTTTGGCTTCCTCTTATTCTAAGAGCCTGTTCTCTTGACTCCCCATCACCCTACCTGCCCCCAGCCTTTTTGCCCTCTCTCCTCCCTGCTTTGTTCTTAGTGTGGAATAGCCTCTCCCCTTTCATTTCTCAGAGTACCAACCTCAAACTATTCATGGTTAACTGAGGAAAATGAAAGATGATTTCAGCAGAACAGGGAATAGAAAAAATCAAAAATAGAATGTTTTACATTTTCCCCTTCCTCACTGTATAAGTCCATTCTCATGCTGCTATGAAGAAATACCCAAGGCAGAGTAATTTATAAAGGAAAGAGGTTTAATTAACTCACAGTTCTGCAGGGCCGGGGAATCCTCAGGAAACTTACAATTATGGTGGAAGGGGAAGAAACGCATCCCTTTTCACATAGTGGCAGGAGACAGAAGTGCAGAGCAAAGTGGGGACAGGCCCTTATAAAACCATCAGATCTCATAAGAACTCACTCATGATCACAAAAGCAGCATGGGGGGACCTCCCCATGACCTAATCACCTCCCATGAGGTTCCCTCCCTCAACACATGGGGATTACAATTCAAGATGAGATTCGGGTAGGGACACAGAACCAGATCATATCACTCACCCCCACCACAAAGAACCATTTGGCTGATGTCCTTTTCCAACTGGGACACTGCTCACCAGTAATCTTCTCTCCAAGATTTCCTCCATCTCAGTAGTTCTTGTCCCCAGGACCTCCCAAACTTCTCCTATCTTGAGCAGTCAGAGGGCAATTCTGAAATTTCTGTTACTTTATATACCAGTGCAATTAAATTTTCTTCTACTCTAATTAAGAAGTCCTCACATTTCAAGATCCTGAATTCCATCAAGATGTTTTCCTACACATAGGAGTTCTAGCACTTACACTTATTTTATTTATTATTTCTTGATCATCTTTCTGGGAATTTGAAGGGAAATGGAGATAAACCCATGTGTTCAATATGCTTTATTTAACTGAAAGCTTCATTTTCCTAGAACGCTTGTATTACCAGAAATCTGAAATAACATTTGATCACTTCTTGGAAATGCTAAAGGCTTTTAAAAGCCTAGCATATTTGATGTTGTTTATTATGGGGACTGCTTCCTGGTGACAGGAAGAACGTACTTTATTTCTATTCATAGACATCTCCAAATCACATTACAAAAGAGAATGGATTTCACCTGCCCAGTGGGCTCTGGCACTTGCCAGCTCAGCCATAGAGGCTACTACTTGCTGCCCTTGGCATGTGACTTGAGCACGAGCTTCACTTTTGAGGCTATGATTCCTATATCTTGTAATTCTCTGGAATTACAGAATTAATCTTCTGGACCCATCCTTTCTGTGGTAAACTTTGTGCCTGCTCACTAGTCAGTGAAGAGCTGGCATGGAGCCTACAACTGTGGTTCAAGTTCCTACCTTGGCACTCACCAACTGTAAGACTTGAACAAGTTACTCAGCTTTTCTAGCCCTCAATTTCCTTACCTGCAACATGGAGACTGACTGATGTCACAAGCATTTTGTGGGGAGTAAATAAGGTCAAATATGTACCTTTCACACAGAAGGTGTTCAATGAACAGTGATCTGGACATTCTTAGTGCAAGTCCATTAACATCACAACTGCCTTGTACCCTTTTATGGAAACCGATCCATTCCATTGTACTTGTTAATTGAGATAGTAAGCTTTTAAACTGATGGGTTTTTCTCTCCTTTCTTCCCCCACCCTCCCCCACAGACAGAGTCTTGCTCTATTGCCTAGGCTGGAATACAGTGGCACGATCTCTGCTCACTGCAACCTCTGCCTTCCAAGTTCAAGCAATTCTCCTGCCTCAGCCTCCCAAGTAGCTGGGACTACAGGCACGTGCCACCACACCCAGCTAATTTTTTTGTATTTTTAGTAGAGACAGGGTTTCACCATGTTTGCCAGGCTGATCTCAAACTCCTGACCTCATGATCCACTCACCTCGGCCTCCCAAAATGCTGGGATTACAGGCATGAGCCACTGCACCCAGCCTTCTCTCCTTTCTTTTTTCCCTTTTTTTAGAGACTGGGTCTTACTCTGTCATCAGGACTGGAGTACAGTGTCATGACCATAGCTCGCTGCAGCCTCGAATTCCTGGGCTCAAGTGATTCCCCCACCTCTGCCTCTCAAAGTGCTGGGATTACAACCATAAGCCACTATGCCCACCCTTTTCTCTCTATTTTTAAAAGATAATGATGAAACTCTAAAATGTGTTATCTCCATGTAGCAATTTATCTGAGTAGGTTTGAACAGTACTTCTCAGGCCTTAAGGCTTAGGATAGTCACCCAAGAATCTTACTAAAATGGACATTCTGATTTAGTAGGCGTGGGATGGGGCACAGCATGTTGCTACAGACCTGTGGGTTATGGATTTTGACCACTGCCAGCATCTTCCAGGCACAGAGTTTCAGGCTGTGCCCAAACTGTCTTTCATGTGATCCATCAGTCAGATGGATCCAGGTAAGAGAGTGAGGCACGCAGATAGAGCATTTGAGAGACAGATGTAGAGAACAGGGGAGGAAGGGTGGTGTGGAGGGAAAAGTGCCAAACAACCTGAGTATCAGATAGATTTGGGGTCTGTATTCGTCTGTATTCACACTGCTGATAAAGACATACCTGAGACTGGATAACTTACAAGGAAAAAAGAGGTTTAATGGACTCAGTTTCACATGGCTGGAGAGGCCTCACAATCATGGCAGAAGACAAAAGGCAGCAGGCAAGAGAGAATGAGAGCCAAGCGACAGGGGAAACCCCTATAAAAGCATCAGAACTTGTGAGGCTTATTCACTGCCGTGAGAACTGTATGGGGAAAATCGCCCCCATGATTCAATCATCTCTACCGGGTCCCTCCCACCACACGTGGGAATTATGGGAGCTAGAATCCAAGATGAAAGTTGGGTGGGGACACAGCCAAGCATATCAGGGTCAAAGTCTCGCCCTGTCACTTGCTAGTTGTATGATCTTTAGGAGATCACCTAATCTCTTTGAGGCTCAGTTTCCTCAACTTTAAAATGGGAATGGGAAAATTTAGTAAAACTTGTGTTTTTCCTTCTCATGGTTTGTACACCTTTGTTTTAAAAAGTGTGTATAAAAAGCAATATTGAGCTTTCCTCCTGAAACTTAAGAAATATCCAATAATTCTTACCTCACTGTACTGCTGTGAAACTTAAATAAGACCACACTCCCATAACTCTGTCATTATGTTCCAAAGAGTTTTGATATCAAATGAATATTCTTGGAGCCCTGAACTTAGAACAAAGCTTTCTTTACTATTCCCCTCTGGTCACCCTCAGTCTATACAGAATTTATCTCAAATGGGCACTCAATGCCCTCTTATCCCTTGGTTTCCTACTTCTTTTACTATTCAAGTGCTTCCTTGAGGGACCCAGTTTCATCTTGCTACCATCCCTTGGTGATGGCTGATAAAACCTAATCCCAACTTCTTCCTGGGAGGGATAGCGTAGAGATTCTATGAGACAAAAACAGTGTCTTGATGGGATTGACTGCCTCCTCTTAGCAAAAATTTAATATAAAAATTCTCAAGAGGTTAAGAATTGGAAATAATAAAGGCAGTGGAAGGAGAAACGGCCCCTCTCTTAAATGTAAATGTCACTGCACACAGGAAGTCCCAGTAAACTTCGGCCCACTATACTTGTCCTCTCCCTTTCAGTCTCAAACCATTACCACACTTGAGAGTGGGGGTGGGGGGATGCAAAACTCTTTAATTCCAAGGTTTTGCTTAACACCTTCCTGCATATCCACCTCTTAATATGTCTGTGTATCAAGACTTTGTTGAATTCAGGCTAAGTTAGCAAAAGGAGCACAAAGCCACGTCTGCCTGCAAAACACCTTCCACTATCATCTATGGAATCATGTACTTTGGCAAAAAACACCAGAGTGCCAAATTAGCATAACACAAACCGTTCCCGGTGATCTGTAAGTGGATTAGCCATGTTGTAGAACATTCCTCTGACCCCAGTATTTCCCCTTTTGCTACCACTTAGCAGGTTCTAGGGAAGGTGGTCAGGCAAGCAGGTTCTAGGGAAGCTGCAAGGCTTTTGGTAGCCCATTGAGAGTCGGGCTGGCCGCAGGGAGTGCTGGCTCTGTGGTCTCAGCACGCTTTCTGCTCAGTGGGCTACAAAAAGTCTTGAAGTGAAATGCCTGACTAGCCCCTTCCCCTGAACATGATGTATTTTCAGAATAATCGTCCAGAGGCAAAACTACAAATCTGCTTTAATTTAAATTAACAAGTATAATGTAATGGATAGTGCCATTTTGCTAACACTGAGAGTTTGATGTTGATTTAATAATACAAAGATGTACTTGCTGGGTTTTGGGTTTGTTTTGGTTTTTCACTTGTTGGCCTATTTTATTTTTATTTTTAAATGAGCTGAGTCATTGCTATTTTTTCATTTAATGATGATCCACTATTATGACAAACCAATCAATAAAGCAGTACAGTCAGAAATAATGAGAATGTATTGCAAAATCTTCACAGCTACTGCTACTAAACTGTTTGGAGTTGATACACACAAACAGGATCTACACAGGCCTTTCACTTTCCATTGGTATATTTCCACCTGCTGTGATCCAGGTCTTTCAAGCTCAGCTTGCCTATCATTTAGGTAAGGACCCAAATCTACTACCTCTTTTCTCTTTCCAAACTATATCCAAACCACAACGTGGCTTATTCGGCACACTATATTGTCATGCAGCTTTCATTTGCACGTGCAAATTATTAGTTCTGTAATAATGCATTATTGTACTGTTCTCTTCTCAGGTCCAGGAAATGAAAGCAGCGAGTACATTCCTCCACTGCAGTAATTTTCATTATGTCAAATCAGAACCTCAGTTTGCAAAATGACTTACGTTTTTAAAACCTTATTCTGCAGCGATGCTTTCAGTTGCATATTATCCTTGCTGAAAAGAAAATTTGTCTTTATGAGTACAATGGTAATGATAAGTCAGCTGTTGCCATTTTGACAACGCCAACCTAATGTCAGCCAGAAAGACTTAGCAATACATTAAAAGTTCAATGCTGTCACTTCAAGAAAGGGATCACTTGGTACCAATATAATTGTCAACACAAATGCCAGCACAGCCCTGAAACCTCATGGCAGATGCTGGTTTTGAGTGTATCATCCACATGACTGAGAATATGGTTAAAATAATCCTTGTAGGACCGTCAGCTTTTTAGAATGTAACATTTTCAAGATAGTTGCCTTTGAAAAAATTTTTATTTTTTATTTTCAATTCTCCTAGAATTCTCCAGTCCCTGGGAAATGTCCGCAGACTCCAATGTGATAAATGCTAATCTCTGTTACCTTCGTTGTTCGAGAGAGGAAATAGACTAGGGGAGAGAGCAAGAGACTGACTCAAGGGAATGAAGCCACTTCCGTGGGGTCGCTGAAACACACACCTCTACCTTTCTCCTGCCACCAGCTTTGTCTCTGTATCATTCTGCTCTTGTATTCCAAGAAGCACATTTGGTCTCTGCTGAGTTCAGATATACAAAATGGTGTTGTTAAAGGATACTTCATATTTTTTAGTTTAAAAAAGTAATAATAATTTCTGTGTCTCTATTAAAACCTGGAAACTTGGCGTTCCAAGCAAACATTGTCAATTCACAGAGGTTAATTTTGTTTTTAACTGCAACCAGAGCTCCCTCTAATGGCTGTTTATTTTGACAGCAAATTCTTAGGAAAAGAAGATTCCAATTTTCATTTGAAACTAGGAAGAGCTATTTTTTTAATTGTGTTTACTGTTTAATGGGTCATTATTTATCTTTACAACTGAACCATTTGTATCTCACCCAGTCTATAGATTCTAGAAAATCATGGCATTCCCACTTCTGAAAAAATCATATCAGTGTAAGTGAAAATAAAACTTAATTGATGTGATGGTTAATTTTACATGTGAACTTGACTAGGTCATGGGGTACACAGAAATTTGATGAAACATTTTTCTGGGTGTTTTTATGAGGAGTTTCTGGTGAGATTAGCATTTGAGTCTGAAGACTGAGCAGAGAAGATTGTCCACATGTGGATGGGCCTCATTTCATCAGTCGAAGGCCAGACTAGAACAAAAGAGCTGACGTTTCTGAAAACAAGAAGTAACTCCTCCTGCCTGACTGCCTTCAACTAAGACATCAGCTACCTTTTAACTGGCACAGAAATGTCATCTTTTTTTTTTTTTTGAGGCTTAAGACTACTGACTTTTGGACCAGAACTGACACCATCAACTCTTCTGGTTCTCAGGCCTTCAGATTCAGACTAGAACTACACCATTGGCTTGCCTGGGTCTCCAGATTGCCAAATGCAGATGTTGGAACTTCTCCACATTCAAAGTCATATGAACCAATTCTTTATAATAAATCTCTCTCTCTGTCTCTCTATCTCTCTCTCCTCTCTCTCTCACACACACACACACGCACAGACACACACACATGCTCGCACACACACACACACATCCAGTTGGTTCTGTTTCTCTGGAGACCCCTAACTAATACACTTGATTTCAAGGAGTTTAAAGAAAACATATAATGTTTTAAATGTTCGGCTCCTGCTATTATGCAGTCAGTAAGAGTATAGGGTAGTTCTTGCAGCTTCAGTCTACCTGCCATTATGGATGGTTTCAACTACTCAGTTGTCAAGTCACCCTGACAATGAAGAACAAAAAAAAAATTAGATCTTGATCACTGATCTTAAAAAATGTCACATACAATGATATAAATAGTAAAATGAATTCAATAAAAGTAATAGCTACTCTACTAGTATTGCATTTTACATTTCATATTTACCATCACCTTTGATTTGGTCCTCACAGCAATTCTGAAAGATAGAGCAAATATCCTAAGCTCAATACACAGATTCATCATCTGATCCCCACAGATTGTAACTGGCTTCTAACAATTCGCCTTTTTCATTACAAACACAATATCACTCTGAGTTATTCTGTGCCACAATCCAGCAAGACAGCATCTCTAACCACAGTTATTTCTCTAACCACAAAAGCTATTGATGATCTTCAATCCAAAAGGTGCTACCCAATGGTTATTTTCTAGCTGACTTGGCACAACAGACTAGAGTAGGATGTAAATCATATGAGGCTAAGAGCTGGGATTTTTGTTTAGAACAAATAACTTTCCCCCATTGGATGGATATTGAATGTACCCCACCACTGTACAAAAAGGGGATTGGATCCCAACAGTCCGGGTGAAACAGTTGTTATATTTCCCCAACTAAAATGAAATTTTCCCATTCCAAAGCTGATGGAATGGGAAAGGTGGGAGGTATGCATTTCAGCCATGCCACGAAGTAGCTGCACACCCTTGAGTCATATCATTAAACGTCATTTCATATCAGTAATATATGTCAAGAGGCATATCTTAGTAATCTTTGCCTTCCAAAGCCCTTCCACAGAACAGGTGCTCTATAAACAGTCATATAAATTAATGAATGCATAATTATCTGGTTATCATTTGTTGTATACCTACTAGATGTCAGGACCTGTGCTAAGCACCTTACATTCATTACTTCTAATTCTTCAAACCATACTTTTGAGCAAAGAATATTTTTCATTAAACAGATGAGGAAACAGAGGGTCATATCAGTTAAGTGATGTGCTCAACATCTCACAGCTGAAAGTGATGGCGCTGAGACCAGTCCCTCAACCTTTCAGTTCTGAAGCCCACTTAATCTCAGCACCACCCTGAAAGTTGCCCACTATTGATTTTTAAAAAATGCAAAGTTCACAGTCCATAGGAAGCAGATTAGGAGCCTCATGTTGGTATGTAATCCGCAGAAATAACCAAATAAGCTGAAGGGTTAGGACTAGCGGTATCCTATCATCTCAGTACCCTGAATAACTGTTCCTTCCCCTTCGTCTACCTAAGGATGGTGTAAGGGCTGCACACACAGCTGAAACACCCAGAAGAAGATTACATATCCTCCCTGGGATACACAGACATCAGACATGTTCCAAGCACTAGCAGCAGGATAGGGTCATTGTGTGTCCTAGGTCTACACTTGTTCAGATGCTCCCAGCAATGGTACCTATGGCTTTGGGTAGTTGCTCTTAGAATCCTGCTTTGTAGCATAAAAAAGAAAGCCTTTATAAGATAACATTCAGTTTCTATGATTTTATTTGCAATCTGTAAATAAATCTAGCTTTATTTTGAGACATATGTGTGTATGTATCCTCAATGTTCATTTACTAAGGGATCTTTTAGTTTCTAGTCTGACCCTTCCAAATCGCATTTGGCTACTAATGTTATGGCAATCAGCAAAGGTCAGTACAATTCACCGTTTTTGAAATCACATTCATATCTTGAGAAGTAATTTGGCCAAAAAAGGACCTATCTTTCCTGGAGAAGAGAATTTGCAAAGTAGCTTTTTAAGATTATCTTAGATGACTAAGGGAAACTGTTAGCCAACACATATAGTACGTTGGCCATTGATCAAACAATTATCACCACTATTTTTAGAGCAGTATTTTGTATATTTTCTAATCAACTCATAAAATGAGTAAGCTCTAAGGCAGTATATCCTAACATGTGCTCCATGGAGTATTAAGAGGTGTTATGTGTAAAAAGGATTTTGTGGTCAAATTAGTGTGAGAGATTCTGTACAAACCTGGTTGCTTGGAAAGGTAGAATCCTCGAGCTTCTAACATGCTAATGGGCACTGTTACTCTCCATAAATGGAATACAGTACATAGTTTTCCCCAAAATTGTTCAATCACAGAACAAATTTGTTTATAATTGAGGGAGTAAAGAGCTAGAGTTTGTAAGATACCTTTAGGAAAGATGCTTCTAGGTTTCTTGATTTTTGATGATTTTTTTTTCAGCCCACTACATTATTGGTGTTCTGTTGGTGCTCTGGCAAAGCACTGGAATAAATCTGATGAATATTGTTGACTGAACACATTCTTCTCATAATCCAGCAAGTTGCCAATTGACACTGAATTCAGTTGGCAAGTGGCAATGTGAATTATCTTGGTATTTTTTTAAGTTTGGTATAAGCTTGCAACATGATTTTGGCTGGGGACCCACTCAGTATTCAAGCTTTCCTAGGGTCATTCAGGAACATGACACTGAGAAATGTCATATTTTATTTCCAACCCATGTCTCCTTCACCAGATCATTTTCATTTAAAACAAAACATGTTAAGTAATAATCAAATTGAAAGAAATTTGGAAAAATACAGGAAAGAAAAAAATACCCCTGCTTCTCTGCCATAACCACTGATAACATTTTGGTGGTTTTTCAGTTGTTTCTTTTCCCTGTGAATAAGAAGTGTCTGTGTGTGTGTGTGTGTGTGTGTGTGTGTGCATGTGTGTGTGTGTGTGTGTGATTTTGTGTTCTATTTTTAATTTAACACTATAGCACAAGCATTTTCCACTGCAAATAATTTTATAATGTTCCACTAAGTAGAGGTGATTCTAGCACTATTTTCATTCATTTAGAGGGTTTTGATTAAATTTTGTGCACAAAGCTTTCCTTTAGAAAAGGCTTTTAGAATGGTTCTAGAATCAATTTCCAGAAGCAAAATGACTAGACCAATGATAGGGCATTTTTTTTAAGCAGATGGTCATTTTTGAATACGGGTAAAACAATCCCTAACAGTTAGAACTAGTCTTTACAGAGCTGTCACTCACATCTCACAAAGGTATGCCCTAGTCATTCCACTAGTCATTGGATCATTCAACCTAGGTTACCATGGTTAATCCCATACATTTTCCTTGATAAGAATCAATGCATTTATGTGCATATTATAATATATAAATGTAAATTTGTATATACAATATACAGAAAATTTATATATAAATACATGTACATTCATATTTTAAAATATGGAATGAATACATTAGAGCTAAGAGCATATAATGTTGTAATTTCAGGTTAGAGTATAAATCATATTAAATTATTGTATTTAAAAAGTCATTAAGTAAAATCTACTAAACTGATAATGTATTTATTAATGTAAACTAGCTTGATATTAAGTATCATTAAATTTAAAAGAATAATCTAAATCCTTGTACTTGTACCCAAATGACTTGCCAAGACATGGGAATTTTCCTCTGTTTTATTATTAATTCACGGAATCATTCTTGTTTTCTTTTAATGGCTCAAAAATCAAAAGTATAAAAATATATATAATGAAATGTCTTCTCCAATCCTATTGCCCCCACTTACATCTATTTCCTTCCAATACCCCACCCCTAAATAGATATCCTTTCTTATTAGTGTGTCATTTCAGAGTTTTGTATTAATCACAGGCAATGGCAAATATAAATTCTTAACACCTCTTTACATAAAAGGCAGCATTTTATATACATTGTTCTAGGGCTTGCTTTGTTTTCTCGCCAACAATATACCTTGGCTATATTTTCATGATGACACATACAGAGCAACCTTATTTTTTTACTGTTTCATACTATTTCACTGCATGAATTTACTATACTTCATTTAACCAGGTTCCTATTAATGAAAATTTGGCTTATTTTCAATCTTTTACTATTTTAAACATCCTATAATGAGTATCTCATACATATAGGTTTCCTAAAAGTGCAACTGATGAATTCAAAGTGCAATTGATAAATCCATATGTATTTGTAATTTTATTTGTTATGGCCAAAAATCTCTCAATAATGACTCAATTTACACTGCCACCATAAATAATATGTAGCAATTTTATTTTGCTAAGGCATATGTACCTCTATTATTGGAACCAAGTAGAACAAATAACAAGGGTAGGATTTACATCTTTACAATGTCAATATGTCTGTCAATAAATATATCTTTTCATTTGTTCAGGTCTTTTGTTCCCAACAAGTGTACTTTTCAAATGTTCACATACTTTTTAAACAATTTTTGTTAAATTTATTTGTAGGAATTTTATTATTTTGTTGCTATTGTAAATGGTTTTATAGTGTATGTTTTTATTTTATTTTTTATCAAGTTGTCAGCTCAAAAGCTATTGATTTCTGTATATTAATTTTGCATCTAACTATCTTACTCTGAACTCTTCTTATTGTTGGTAGTACACAGTTTTCACTTGATAGTATTGGTTTTCCTAGTTTCATCTAGAAATGGTTTTCTATCCTCCTTTCCAATTTTAATAACTATTTTTTTTCTTTTGATTATTTGCATTTCCTACTGTATTAGTTGTCCACTTTTGCTGTGAAACAAATTACTGCAAGATTTAGCAGGTGAAAACAACACACATTTATTATCTTACAGTTCCTACAGGTCAGGAATCTAAGCATGGCTTAACTGGGCCCTTGACCTCACAATCTCCTTGAGGTGGCAATCACCATATTCTCCAGAGTAAGCTGGGGTTTCATATGATGAACTGACTGAAAAAGAATCCATTTCCAAGCTCACTTTCATGATGATTGGCAAGATTCAGCCTCTCAAGTGTTATTGGACTAAGGATCTCAGTACCTTGGTGACTGTTGGTTGGAGGTGAGGTCAGTCCCCCAACCCTCCCCAGTATGACAAGATAATTGTAAGAGAGAAACAAAGACAGAAAGAAATAAGTCATGATCTTACATAACCTTATCATGCTCCATCCTCTCACTTTTGCTGTAGTCTATTGGTGAGAAGCAAGCCAACATGCCAGCCCACACCTAAGTGTGGGACACTGCACAAGGGCATGAACGCTAGGAGGAGGGGATCACTGGGGACCATCTTAGAGCCAGCCTGCCACACTCACCAACTGTAACACAAACAAGAGGTTATGTAAAATATCAATGTGAGAGCAAGGAAGGAAACATTTACTAATCTACAAACTTTTTGTAACTCAGGTGGCTTTCTATTCTTTGCTTTTGATAAAATGAAAGGAAAATTTCATAGAACTGACTACTACTAGATCCTTAAAAATAATTTTGATTGATAGATCATAATATAAGTTAATTTGTAATTAAAGTTTTCAAAAAATCTAACAATGATCTTTCAAAACTTTTTAAAAATTGATTTATATGAATGAGGCTTATCAGTGCTTTTCTATATAAAAACAAAAGATAACACCAGGCTCAGTGGCTCACACCTGTAATCCCTGTGCTCTGGGAGGCCAAGGAGGGAGGATCACGTAAAGGTCAAGAATTTGAGGCCAGCTGGGCAACACAGCAAGACTCTGTCTCTTCAACAAAATTAAAAAATTTGCCAGACATGGTGACATTCACCTGTAGTCCTAGCTACTCATGAGGCTGAGGGGGAGGATCCCTTGAGCCCAGGAGTTAGAGGCTGCAGTGAGCCTGTGTGACAAAATGAAACCCTACCTCAAAAAAAAAAAAAAAAAAAGAAGAAGAAAGAAAAGAAATTAAACTCATGCTTAATTCTGCCTTGGTCTGAGTATAATTAGTATTTATTGACAGAAATGTGTACTAATTGAAAAAAGTTATTTTCGTCTTATTGAAATATATGGTCCTGATTTTTAAAATTTTAGAACTTAGCTTTAATGACTAGGTTTTAAATATAGTATACTTTATATTGTTTTATCAAGTGAAAGTACTAATAATTATAATAACTCAATCACAAGAAATTCTGAAATTTTATTTTGTATAATACGTGTTCTGCAAAGAAGTGTTATAGATTGCTGAATAAAATACTGGAAAACACCGTGGAATACTATGCAGCCATAAAAAAGGATGAGTTCACGTCCTTTGCAGGGACATGGATAAAGCTGAAAACCATGATTCTCAACAAACTGACACAAGAACAGAAAACCAAACACCACATGTTCTCACTCATAAGTGGATGTTGAACAATAAGAACACATGGACACAGGGAGGGGAACATCACACAATGGGGCCTGTCAGGGGGTTGGGGGTTAGGCAAGGGATAGCAGGGGGTTGGGGGATAGGGGAAGGATAGCATTAGGAGAAGTATCTAATGTAGACGACAGGGGAATGGATGTAGCAAATCACCATGGCACATGTATACCTATGTAACAAGCCTGCATGTTCTGCACATGTACCCCAGAACTTAAAGTATAGTAATAAAAAAAAGACTGCAAAATAGTAAGTATATTACATTAGAAAAAAATGTGAAAAGAGTGAAATGAAAACATTGGTCCAAAGGAAAAGGGAACTGATAAAAAATTTCTAACTGTTAAGGAATTGGGTGCCTGTAATCCTAACTACTCAGGAGGCTGAGGCAGGAGAATAGCTTGAACCCTGGAGGCAGAGGTTGCAGTGAGTTAAGACCGTGCCATTGCACTCCAACCTAGGCAACAAAGCAAGACTCTTTCTCAAAAATAAATTAAAGAAAGAAAGAAAGATTAGTTTATCTATATATTTTAATGAATTATAAAGTTGCTATGATATTTAGATTTCATTTAACACAATAGAAGAGTGATATAGAAGAGTTTTACTTTAAATAGAAGAGTTTTACTTTAAAATGTCAGTTTTTACAATACGTTGTATCATAGTCTTTGCAACTATTTAAACTTATTTTAAAAATCAGGGGTATAAACTTTTTAAATTTACTTTAGGTTTAAGGGCAAAAAGGTTGAAAATACTGCTCCATGAGGAAGGAAATAGCATGAACTGAGTTGCAGAGATGACCAACAGCATGACGTATTTGGGAAACCACAGGTAGTTTTAGCATCACTGGGATATAAGGGCACATTGGGTATAGCATAAACAGAGAGTTTGGAGACATAAGGAGTACAGCCATGAAGGGCCTTGTGTGCTACATCTAAAAGATTTGAACTTTATCCAAATGGGTTGCGGACTAAATGAAGGATTTCAATCTGAGGAGAGATGTGATTGCATCTGCAATTTGAAAAGAGCACTTGGATAACATTTCTTATCAAGAATTGAAGAGGAAGCACAGCAGCCAGCAATACCAATTAAAAGTCCACTGCAGAAATTCAGGGTACAATTATGAGGCTCTGGAGCAGAGACAGGTGAAGAAGATGAAACTGATGAGGAAGTGGAACTCAAGAGGCTCTAGCAATTGAATAGCTGTATGAATATAGAGGGGATTGCAGATTTCTGGCTTGCAAATGCAAGAGGAACAAGGTTGAAGAAAGGGATGACATGTGTTTAGGAGGAGGTTGACTGGAGAGATCTGTGGGATGGTTGGATTTATGGTTCTCTGAAGACCAGGAAATGAATCTGAGCAGGAGATATAAATGTGGGAGCTGGAGTCTGATTGTTAATATGTATTATTTTGTGTGATTATTCATAGGAGAAACCTGCGTGTACTTTTTATTTTATGCAAGTTCTCTGTCAGGTTTTAGCATTAATGTTATAATCTCCAGATATAATATTTGAGAGACTTCTTTATCTTTTAAATCCTAGAACAGTTTACAGAGCATTGAAATTCGCTGCCCCTTAAAAGTTTGGTAGAACTATATGGTCAAACTATCATGCCTAACTGAGTTCTTAAAGAAGCAGCCCTTTGGTGACTTATTTATTTTACTGAAACAATGTGTTTATGCTCTTATTTCTTCTGGAGTCAGTTTTAGTAAATTATATTTTTCTAAAAATATATTCATTTTACTCAGATTTTCAAACATTTTCCTCAGAGTTGAGAAAAGTGTTCCGTCGTGATTGTTTTAATTTTTTGTTTTTGTCATTATTTTTCTCTTATCAGTTTTTATTTCATTAATCTGTGTTTCTTCTTTTTTTTTTATTATATCAACTAGTAGTTTTCCTTTACGTAAGTACAAAAGAAAGAAAAAGAGAGAGAAAAGGAGAAAGAAAGGAGAGAGGGAGGGAAGGAGGGAGGGAGGAAGGAAGGAAGGAAGGAAGGAAGGAAGGAAGGAAGGAGCTGAGGAGCTGAGTGGGCACTAACTACTAAACAGACTTTTCTGACTAGTGGGTTGGAAGCTGAGACCTTGGATCTTCA
>CAUYQU010056990.1:0-37811 GCA_963574635.1 Cheracebus regulus
AAGAACTAAAGCAGATTTACAAGGGAAAAAAACATTTTTCTAAAGAAGACATTTATGAGGGCAACAAACATCTGGAAAAATGCTCATCATCACTGGTCATTAGAGAAATGCAAATCAAAACCACATTGAGATACCATCTCATGCCAGTTAGAATGGTATTGATTAAAAAATCTGGAGACAACAGATGCTGGAGAGGATGTGGGGAAATAGGAACACTTTTACACTGTGGTGGGAGTGGAAATTAGTTCCACCATTTTGGAAGGCAGTGTGGCGATTCCTCAAGGATCTAAAAATAGAAATTCCATTTGACCCAGCAATCCTATTACTGGCTATATACACAAGGATTATAAATCGTTCTATTATAAACACACTTGCACAACTTGCACATGTGTGTTCATTGTGGCACTGTTTACAATAGCAAAGACCTGCAACCAACCCAAATACCCACCAATGATATCGACTAGATAAGGAAAATGTGACACATATACACCATGGAATACTATGCAGCCATAAAAAACAATGAATTTGTGTCCTTTGTAGGGACATGGGTGAATCTGGAAACATCATTTTCAGGAATCTGACACAATAACAGAAAACCAAACACCGCATGTTCTCACTCATAGGTGGGTGTTGAACAATGAGAACACATGGACACAGGGAGGGGAACATCACACACTGGGATCTATTGGTGACACTAGGGGAGGGACAGCAGGGGTGAGGAAGTTGGGGAGAGATAACATGGGTAGAAATGCCAGATATAGATGATGGGGGATGGAGGCAGCACACCACCTTGCCATGTATGTACCTATGCAATAATCCTGCATGATCTGCACGTGTACCCCACAATCTAAAGTACAATAAAAAAAAATGGTGGGACAAGCATAGGGTACACATTCTCATTCAAAAAGAAAGGAACAGGCAAGAAGAAAGGGGTACTGAACCCAAGTAAGTCTGAAACTCAAAAGAGCAAATATTAGATCTGGAGATCTCAGAATAATCTCCTTTGACTTGCTGTTGGGCATCCTCTGCACTCTGGTGTAAGGGTTGGGCCCCCAAGGCCTTGGGAAGCTCTGTCTCTTTGACTTGGCTGGGCTCAGTACACCCAACTCTCCCAGGTTGGCATTGCATGCTGGCAGTTCTACAGTTCTGGGGTCTCAGTGGCAGTCTCACTACTATGGCTTCAGAAGGCACTGCCTTATTGGGAACTCTCTGCATAATGCCACTAGGCATTGCCCTGTGGGGACTTTGCAGTGGCCTGGATCTCTTGACCAGGCATTACTGTAGTAGGACTCTCTGTGATGGCTTCACTTCCATAGCTCCATTAGGAATCGCCTTGATGGGCACTCTCTGCAGCAGCTACAATCCAATATTTCTGCTTGGCATTGGTCTAGTGAGGCTTCTCTGTAGTGGTTCTGCCTCTGTGATGAGTCTCTGCCTAGGCCCCCAGGCTTTCAACAGTATCTTTTTAAGTTCAAGTAGGGGCTGCCAAGCCTCCACAGCTCTTGCTTTCTGTAAGCCTGCAGAATTAGCACCGTGTGGATGCCACCAAGGTTTATGACTTGTAACTTCCTGAGCTGCAGCACTAGACATACCTGGGGTTTAGAAGGGCTGTGCTGGGGATACAAGTAGCACTCCAGACCTGTCCCCTGAAACTATTCTGCCCTACTGTGTCCTTGAGCCTATGATGGGAGGGGCAGCATTGAAGATCTCTGAAAATGCCTTCCATTGTCTTTTTTTCTACTGTCTTGAGGAATAGCACCTGACTCCCTTCTAGCTGTGCTAATCTCTTTAGCAAATGGTTTGTGGGAAACCCTTGGTTTCTGCTCCTGAACATGCATTTTCACTCTTCACTTTCCTAGGCTGAGGATTTTCCAAATCTTTCCATTATGCTTCCATTTTAGTTATAAATTCTGTCTTTAAATTATTGTTTTTCTCCAAAATCTTAGCATAAGCAGCTAAAATTAACCATCGGCTCCTTCTGTATTTTGCTTAGAAATTTCTTCTGCTAGATACCCTAGTTTATTACTCTCAACTTTGGCCTTCCACCAAGTTCTCAGGCATGGGCACAATTCAGCCAAATTCTTTGCCAATTTATAACAAGGATAGCCTTTACTCCAGTTTTCAATATATTTGTCCTCAGTTCCATCTAAAACCTCATCAGAATGGCCTTTGTTGTCCTTTTTTTCTTAAAAATATTTTATTAGAGGATATCATCACTGATCCCACAGAAATACAAACTACCATCAGAGAATACTATAAACACCTCTATGCAAATAAACTAGAAAATCTAGAAGAAATGGAGAAATCCCTGGACACATACACCCTTTCAAGACTAAAACCAGGCATAGGTCGAATTCCTGAATACTAAAATAATTAGTCTGGAATTGAGGCAGTAATTAATAGCCTACCAACCAAAAAAAGCCAAGGACAAGACAGATTCACAGCTGAATTCTACCAGAGGTACAAAGAGGAGCTAGTACCTTTCCTTCTGAAACTATTCCAAACAATAGAAAAAAAGGGGTTCCTCTCTAACTCATTTTGTGAGTCCAGCATCATCCTGATACCAAAACCTGGCAGAGACACAACAAAAAAAGAAAATTTCAGGCCAATATCGCTGATGAACATCCTCAATAAAATACTGGCAAACCAAATCCAGAAGTACATCAAAAAGCTTATCTACCATGATCAAGTCAGCTTCATCCCTGGGATGCAAGGCTGGTTCAACATATGCAAATCAATAAACAAAATCCATTACATAAACAGAACCAATGACAAAAACCACATGATTATCTAAATAGATGCAGAAAGGCCTATGATAAAATTCAACACCCCTTCATGCTAAAAACTGTCAATAAACTAGGTATTGATGGAATGTATCTCAAAATAATAAGAGCTGTTTATGACAAACCCACAGACAATATCATACTGAACGGGCAAAAGCTGGAAGCGTTCCCTTTGAAAACTGGCACAAGACAAGGATACCCTCTCTACCACTCCTATTCAACATAGTATTGGAAGTTCTGACCAGGGTAATCAGGCAAGAAAAAGAAATAAAGCGTATTCAAATAGGAATAGAGGAAGTCAAATTATCTCTTTTGCAGATGACATGATTATATATTTAGAAAAGGCCATTGTCTCAGCCCCAAATCTCCTTAAGCTGAAAAGCAACTTAAGCAAAGTCTCAGGATGCAAAATCAATGTGCAAAAATTACAAGCATTTCCATACACTAATAATAGGCAAACAGCCAAATCATGAGGTGAACTCCCATTCACAATTGCTACAAAGAGAATAAAATACCTAAAAATACAACTTATAAGGGATATGGAGGACCTCTTCAAGGAGAACTACAAACCACTGCTCAAGGAAATAAGAGAGAACACAAACAAATGGAAAAACATTCCATGCTCATGGTTAGGAAGAATCAATATGAAAATGGCCCTACTGCCCAAAATAATTTATAGATTAAATACTATCCCCATCAAGCTACCTATGACTTTCTTCACAGAATTAGAAAAAAACTACTTTAAATTTTATATGAAACCAAAAAGGAGCACAGATAGCCAAGAAAATCCTAAGCAAAAAGAACAAAGTTGGAGGCATTATACTACCTGAATTCAAAGTATACTACAAGGCTACAGTAATCAAAACAGCATGGTACTGGTACCAAAACAGAGATATAGACCAATGGAACAGAACAGAAGCCTCAGAAATAATGTTACACATTACAATCATCTGATCTTTGACAAACCTGACAAAAACAAGCAATAGGGAAAGGATTCCCTGTTTAATAAATGATGTTGGGAAAACTGGCTAGCCTTGTGCAGAAAACTAAAACTAGACTCCTTCCTTACATCTTATATAAAAATTAACTCAAGATGGATTAAAGACTTAAACAAAAGACCTAAAACCATAAAAACCCTAGAAGAAAATCTAGGCAATACCATTCAGGACATAGGCATGGGCAAAGACTTCATGACTAAAACACCAAAAGCAATGGCAACAAAAGCCAAAATTGACAAATGCAATCTAATTAAACTCAAGAGCTTCTGCACAGAAAAAGAAACTATCATCAGAGTGAACAGGCAACCTACAGAATGGGAGAAAATTTTTGCAATCTATCCATCTGACAAAGGGCTAATATCCAGAATCTATAAGGAACTTAAACAAATTTATAAGAAAAAAACAAACAACCCCATGAAAAAGTGGGCAAAGGATACAGACACTTCTCAAAAGAAGACATTTATGCAGCTACAAACATGAAAAAAAGCTCATCATCACTGGTCATTAGAGAAATGTAAATCAAAACCACAGTGAGATACCATCTCACACCAGTTAGAATGGCAATTATTAAAAAGTCAGGATACAACAGATGCTGGAGAGGAAGTGGTGAAATAAGAAAGCTTTTACACTGTTGGTGGGAGTGTAAATTAGTTCTACCATTGTGGAAGACAGTGTGGTGATTCCTCAAGGATCTAGATCCAGAAATACCATTTGACCCAGCCAATCCCATTACTGGGTATATACCAAAAGGATTATAAATCATTCTACTATAAAGACATATGCATATTTATGTTTACTGAAGCACTATTCACAATAGCAAAGACTTGGAACCAACCCAAATGCCCATCAATGATAGACTGGATAAAGAAAATGTGGCACATATATACCATGGAATACTATGCAGCCATAAAAAAGGATGAGTTCATGTCCTTTTCAGGGACATGGATGAAGCTGGAAATCATCATTCTCAGCAAACTAACACAAGAACAGAAAACCAAACACCACATGTTCTCACTCATAAGTGGATGTTGAACAATAAGAACACACAGACACAGGGGAACATCACACACTGGGCCTGGAGGGTAGGGGGCTAGGGGAGGAATAGCAGGGGGTGGAGGGATTGGAGAGGAATAGCATTAGGAGAAATACCTACCTCATGTAGACGATGGGGTGATGGATGCAGCAAACCACCACCATGGCACATGTATACCTATGTAACCTGCACAATCTGCACATGTACCCCAGAACTTAAATTATAATAAAAATAGATAAAGTTTGTTTTGTCTGATATAAGAATAGCTACCCCTGCTCACTTTTGGTGTCCATGTGCATGAAATGCCTTTTTCCACCCCTTTACTTTAAGTTTATGTGTGGCCTTATGTGTTAAGTGAGTCTCTTGAAGGCAGCAGATAGTTGGTTGGTGAGTTCTTAATCTATTCTGTGGTTCTGTATCTTTTAAGTGGAGCATTTAGGCCATTTACATTCAATGTCAGTATTGAAATGTGAGTTACTGTTGCATTCATCATACAACAGTATTTTTGTTTTATAGGTCCTTTGTGATTTATGCTTTAATGAGGTTCTGTTTTGATGTGTTTCCAGTATTTGTTTCAAGGTTTAGAGCTACTTTTAGTAGTTCTTGTAATGGTGGCTTGATAATGGCAAATTCTCTCAGCATTTGTTTGTCTGAAAATGACTGTATCTTTCCTTCATATATGATGCTTAGTTTTACTGCATTTTTGGCTGTTAATTGTTCTGTTTAAGGAGGCTGAAGATATGGCTCCAATACTTTCTAGCTTGTAGGGTTTCTGCTGAGAAATCTGCTGTTAATTGATAGGTTTTCCTTTATAGGTTACCTAGTGGTTCTGTCTCAAGCCCTTAAGATTCTTTCCTTCATCTTAACTTCGGATAACCTAATGGCAATGTGCCTAGGTGAAGATCTCTTTGCAATAAATTTCCCAGATGTTCTTTGTGTTTCTTGTATTTGGGTGCCTAGGTCTCTAGCAAGGCCAGGGAAGTTTTCCTTGATTATTCCCCCAAATATATTTTCCAAGCTTTTAGAATTTGCTTCTTCAGGAACACTGATTATTCTTGCATTTCATCATTTAACAAAATTCCAGACTTCTTGGAGGTTTTGTTCATATGTTCTTATTCTGTTTTCTTTGTCTTTGTTGGATTGGGTTAATTCAAAGACCTTGTCTTCAAGCTCTGAATTTCTTTCTTCTACTTGTTCAGTTCTATTGCTGAGACTTTCCAGAGCATTTCACATTTATAGAAGTGTGTCCAAAATTTCCTGATTTTTTTTTACTGTTTTTTCTTTAATCTATCTATTTCCTTGACTATTTTTCCCTTCACTTATTATATCCTTTTTTGGATTTCCTTGCATGGGGCTCACCTTTCTCTGGCCCCTCCCTGATTAGCTTAACAACTAACCTTAATTCCTTTTCAGGCAAATCAGGGATTTCTTCTTGGATTGGATTCATTGCTGGTGAACTAGTGTGATTTTGGGGGGGTGTTGAAGAGCCGCGTTTTGTCATATTACCAGGGTTGGTTTTCTGGTTCCTCCTCATTTGGGTAGGTTCTGTCAGAGGGAAAGTCTAGGGCTGAAGGCTGTTGTTCAGATTCTTTTGTCCCGCAGGGTGTTCCCTTGATTTAGTATTCTCCCCCTTTTCCTGTGGATGTGGCTTCCTGTGAGCCAAATTGCAGTGATTGTTGTCTGTCTCCTGGGTCTAGCTATCCAGCTGGTGTACCTGGCTCCAGGCTGGTACTAGGCATAGTCTACACAGAGTCCTGTGATATGAACCATCTATGGGTCTCTCAGCCATGGATGCCAGCACCTGTTCCACTGGAGGTGGTGGAAGGTGCAATTGACTCCATGAGCGTCCTTAGCTTTGGTGGTTTAATGCATTATTTTTGTGCTCATTGGCCTCCTACCAGGAGGTGGCACTTTGCAGAAAGCATCAGCTGTAGTAGTGTGGAGAGGGACTGGCAGTGGATGGGGCCCTAGAACTATCAAGATTATATGCTCTTTGTCTTCCACTACCAGAAGGGTGGGTGGGTAGGGAAGGACTATGGAAGGTGGGACTAGGCCTGTCTGAGCTCGTACTCTCTTTGGGTGGATCTTGCTTCAGCTGCTGTGGGGGATGAGGGTGAGATTTCCAAGTCACTGGAGTTGTGTACCAAGGAGGATTACGGATGCCTCTGCTGAGTCATTGAGGTTGTCAGGGAAGTGGGGGAAAGCTGGCAGTCACAGGCTTCACCCAGCTCCCACACAAACCAAAAGGCTGTCTCACTCCCACCGTGTCCCCCACAGCAGCCCCAAGTCTGTTTCCAGGCAGAGGGCAAGATGGGCTTGAAAACTTGCCCAAGGCTTTCCTCCTCCCAGCTGCTAAAGAAAAAGGTTTTAGTTCTTTCCCAGCCTGTGAAGTCTGCAAGCTGGATTCGGATTCATGCCCTCCCCCAAGTTCTGGCCAGGAGGCTTCTTGCCCTGGTGAAATTGTTAAAAAGTTCAGCTAGAGATATTCTTCTCCCTGTGGAGTTTTACCCCTTCCTCCTCTGGCTGCCTTCTGGATGGATCCCTGTGGTACCTGGCAAAAATGGGCTGCTTGGGGATCCCTTGAGTTCCCAGGGCCTTTCTGCTGCTTCCTCTACCCCTGTATTTCACTCAGTTTGGCTCTTGATAACCTGACTCAGCTCCAGGTAAACTAGGAAACTTCTCCCACAAACAAACCTTCAGCTTCTCCATTGCGGGTGTATATTTGGGAGAGGAGGGCCTCCCTTTCCCACTTCCACAGTTGGGGTACTCACAGTATTGGGGGTGTCTTCTGGGTCCTGCAGGAGCACTCTGCTTCCTTCAGAGGGTCTGTGGACCTTCTCAGGATTGCTGGTTTTTTCTTGCACTCAATCTGGAGCTAAAATTCACAATGCAAGCCTCCATATGCTACTCTGTATGGAGCTGCAGTCTAGTCCTGCCTCCTGTCTGTCATGATCCTCCCTCCTCTCAGATTCCCTTAATTTCATCTTTAAAATGGAGACAACTTTTGGTTCTGCATGTTGAGGAGCTTGGAAATCGTCACTTCCATCTTCACACTAGAAAAAAGCTGAACAAACTAAAAATCAACAACCCTTCTTATATCCATCAGATAAATGAAGTCATGGGGCAAAACACTGCCCCTAGTTAATTGGAGTGACAGACAGGCAGATACAGAGCAGAAACTTCTGTGGGAACTAGCACTAAAGTAGAAAAATATGAACTGGCTGGCCACAGTGGGCTCACACCTGTAATCCCAGCACTTTGTTGGCCAAGGCAGGCAGATCACCTGAGGTCAAGTGTTCAAGATAAGCTTGGCCAACATAGTGAAACCCTGTCTCTACTAAAAATACAAAAATTAGCCAGATGTGGTGTCGGGCATCTGGTGCCTGTAATTCTAGCTGCTTGGGAGTCTGAGGCAGAAGAATCTCTTGAACCCAAAAAATAAAGGTTGCAGAGCACTCTAGCCTGGGTGACAAGAGTGAAACTCCATTTCAACAACAAAAAAACCCTGAACTATAATTGCATTGCTGGAGGCTCAGGGTGGACCAGTCTGAGAGAGAAAAATTCCAGTGGGTGCCAGTCTTAAGGGGCCCCTTCACACTTTTTACATTTTACCTACAGGAGCCCTAGCAGGTCCTCCAGTGAAGATCAGAGAAAAATGTCTCATGTTTCCATCAGGGGAAAGGAGAAAGTAGCCATTTTGAAATGTACTGGAAGGTTCTGTTCCTTTAAAAATGGATGCTAATGTTTGAACTAGTTACAGCTTCTAGGGATTAGGTGTGATAATACATGTAAAGCACATTGAACACATAAGACCCATGTGCTTATCACACCTTCTAAGGATTCGGTGTGTTAATACATATAAAGCACATAGAACATGTAAGACCCATGCACTGTTATTATTTAGCCATATTCCTGTACATAAGCTCAGCGTTATCCACATCTTCTAAAGAAGCTACACATGAGTTGGAGGTCCAGAGAACGGCTGAAAGGGGAAATTCAGCTTGAGGAATACCTTTATACCTTTAAAATGTATAGTGCTTTGCATCTTGAATGCATTACCATAATTTAGGATAGTATTGTATACATTCTCCTGTGAGTCCCATAAAATAGTTACTCATTCTCTGCTAAGGTAAAGAAAAAGATAAATAAAATTTCTGAATCTGCCCTTTTTGGAGGCCCTTTACTTCAGAAGCCAGGGTTAGAATTTAAACCTTCCAGTGCCTTGACCACTTCCCGTTCCCTGGGCAGCAACCTTTCATCTCAATAGTGAGTTGTAAACAGTGAACTGGCTCCTGTAGGAGCAAACAGTAGCAGATGCATGGAGAAATTGCAGGCCAGAGATTGCAAAGCACACACAATTCTAATCCATTCTGAGACAAACATGGAAACCTGCAAACCTGTGCACAGATGAGGACTTTCACCAGAAGAAATAGTCTGGAGTCCAGATGACAGATGTTTGGAAATCCTAACTTTAAATATTTTCTTTCTTGGCTTTAAAAATTTAGTCTTTACTTTGAAACTCTCAGGAAAAATGATTTTTGTTCTTCTGTGTGTGTGTGTGTGTGTGTGTGTGTGTATGTGTGTGTGTGCGCGCGTGTATACATATGTTTATATTTCTCTTGGGCAAATCCCTAGGAGTGTGATTGTTAGGTCATATGGTAAATACATATTTAACTTCATGAGAAACCACTAAACTGTTTGTCAGAGATACTGTGCCATTTTAAACAATCTCAGTAGCAATTTATGAGCATTCCAGTTGCTCCACATCCTTGCCAGCAATTGTTGTCAGGTTTTAATTTTTTTTTTTCTAATTGTAACTGTTATAATAGGTATATAGTGGTATCTCACTGTGGTCTTAATTTGCATTTTCTAATATTAACAATGTTGAGTATTTTTTTATCTGAAATTTGCCATTTTATTTTTTCATAGGTGACAATGACTGAGGCTAGAAACTACTTTATGTATTTCTGAACTTCCAATACATATATCCCATCCTTATTTTTACCCTTCTAATTTCAAAAAAGAATTGCATTTTTAAAAAATAATTTACCCTACTTCCTCCTTCCTCTCACACTCAGGCTATTATCAATAGCAGTAGCTGGAACATAGTAACTTTATTTTATTTAACTTTTATTTTAAGTTTAGGGGTACATGCACAGGTTATATACAGGTAAATTTGTGTCATGGGGTTTGTTGTACAAATTATTTCATCATCCAGGTATTAAGCCTAGTACCCCTCATTTTTCCTAATCCTCTCCCTCCTCCCACCCTGCACTCTCCGATAGGCCCCAGTGTGTTTTGTTCCCCTCTATGTGTTCTCATAATTTAGCTCTCACTTGTAAGTGAGAACATGCAGTATTTGTTTTTCTGTTCCTGAGTTAGTTTGCTAAGAATAATGGCCTCCAGCTCCATCCCATGTTCCTGCAAAATACATGATTTCTTTCTTTTTTATGGCTGCATAGGATTCCATGGAGTGTATGTACCACGTTTTCTTTATCCAGTCTACCATTTGTGGGCATTAGGTTGGTTCCATATCTTTCTATTGTGAATAGGGCTATAATGAACATATATGTGCATGTGTCATTACAATAGATCAATGTCTGGTCCTTTGGGTATATGCCCAGTGGTGAGATCGCTGGGTCTAATGGCATTTCTGTTTTTAGGTCTTTGGGGAGTTGCCACACTGTCTTCCACAGTGGTTGAACTAATTTACATTCCTACCGACAGTATGTAAGCGTTCCTTTTTCTCTGCAACCTTGCCAGAATCTGTTACTTTTTGATTTTTTAGTAATAGCCATTCTGACTGGTGTGAAATAGGATCTCATTGTGGTTTTGATTTGCAATTCTCGAATGATCAGTGATGTTGACCTTTTTTTCATATGCTTGTTGGATGCATATATGTCTACTTTTGAAAAGTGTCTGTTCATGTTCCTTGCCTGCTTTTTAACGGGGCTGTTTGTTGTTCTCTTGTAAATTTGTTTATGTTCCTTTTAGATGCTGTATATTAGACCTTTGTTAGATGCATAATTTGTCAAAAAAATTCTCCTTTTCTGTAGATTGTCTATTCACCCTGCTGATAGTTTCTTTTGCTGTGCAGAAGCTCTTTAGTTTAATTAGAACCTATTTATCAATTTTTGCTTTTGATGCAGTTGGTTTTGGCATCTTTGTCATGACATCTTTGCCTTCTCCTATGTCAATGATGATATTGCCTAGGTTGTCTTTCAGGATTTTTATAGTTTTGTGTTTTACATTTAAGTCTTTAATCTATCTTGAGTTAGTTTTTGTATATGGGGTAAGGAAGGGGCACAGTTTCAGTCTTCTGCATACTGCTAGCCAGTTCTCCCAGAACCATTTATTGAATAGGGAGTCCTTTCCCCACTGCTTGTTTTTGTCAGGTTTGTTGAAGATCAGATAGTTGTAGGTGTGTAGTCTTATTTCTGGGTTCTCTATTCTGTTCCATTGGTCTATGTGTCTGTTTTTATACCAGTACCATGCTATTTTGGTTATTGTATTCCCGTAGTATAGTTTGAAGTTGGATAGCATGATGCCTCCAGCTTTGTTCTTTTTGCTTAGGATTGCCTTGGCTATTCATGCTCCTTTTTGGTTCCATATGAATTTTAAAATAGTTTTTCCTAGTTCTGTGAGGAATGTCATTGGTAGTTTAACAGGAATAACATTTAATGTATACATTGCTTTGGGCAGTATAGCCATTTTAATTATATTGCTTCTTCCTATCCATGAGCATGGAATGTTTTTCCATTTGTTTGTGTTATCTCTGATTTCTTTGAGCAATGTTTTGTAATTGTCCTTGTAGAGATCTTTCACTTCCCTGGTTAGCTGTGTTCTTAGGGGCGTGTGTGTGTGTGTGCGCATGCATGCGTGTATGTGTATGTTCTCTGCCTGCTTTTTAATGGGGCTGTTTGTATGAAACATAGTAACTTTGAAAGGACTTATTTTTGTTTTTCCTCATCAGATCCACAGAATGGCTTAATGCAGTTTAGATTTGTGAGTACATAAGTTAATTCCTGCAAATAATTTCTTTTTCCTATGTAATTTGAAAAACAAATGTGAACAACTCTGAAGAAGGCTGTGGTTACATGTGAAAACAGTGATGAGCATTTTAGAAAACTTTACTATTAAGTTGGTAAGATATAATGGTTTCATTCTACTTTGCACTAAATAGATAAATATCTGAAATACTGTGACCAAGTATGAGAGCCACACATGGGACTTTGAAAATCTGAAGCAGTGTCAGTTTTAACCTAGCAGGAGGTGTTCTATTTTTCAGACGTGTCCTTTGTATCATAAGAGAGGCAAAATCAGTTGGGATCATCCAAGCAGGAGGAGAGAAAGCTTACGGAGCCTGATGGGTTCCTTCAGATACCTGATGTTCTCTCTATGCTGTAAAGGCTGCTTCACAGCATACTGAATATCTTGCTGCTCAGTATGAAGGATGAAGCTAGGACAACAACCTCAGATGATGGATGCCATGAAAGGGACATGGGATGGGTAGGAAGTTGCACTGCCCTGAAGATTCTTTCCAACTCTGTGGTTATTTGTTATTTGAAGTTGAAATTAATGCCATTTGAAGAGTTACTTTTGTAAATCTATTAAGAAGTTTGATGTGCTCCTTGCCTGCTCCTCTATTCAGATTTCAGCTCTATTTCCCCATGAAAATTTTGAGAATGTTCACATAACTTTAGCATTTAGAGATGTCCATAAACTTACCTACTGCCTGTCTGTAAGCCTCTTTGACATTCATATGCTGTCCAATTGCTTCACTTGTGGACTTAGCAAGATTAGAGCTGTTTTTTTCTTCATCCTCTGAGCTAGGATTTATTTCATTATTCTGAAGTTTTACAAACACACACATACATTCCCGATGCATATCTTTTTGGCTGTTTGTGAATCTTATTATGTGTGTAAATTAGAGAGTAGTTAAAAAAAAAAACCCATAAGCAGTCTTCACAAGTAAATGTAAGTTAATAACTTTTTCTAATTAATCATTTAGAGGCTCTCCCTAAGAAGAATTTTGCTGGGTACACACATCCACCCGCTCTGTCTCCCTCCTAGACACCCTCTTTTGCCCCCATTACCTTCTTTGTTGCCAACACAACAAGTTATATTAGCCCTTGAAATTAAAGATAATTGCTGTCCCAGTTGTGCTTGCCTTCATCTAAATGCCTGCAGTTATATTCCAAAAGGCCATATGTTAATGATGTCTATATAGTTTGCCCTTCATATCCATTAGTTCCCATGTGTAGACCGAACTAGTTGCAGATAGAAAATATTTGGGAAAAAATTTCATGTGTACTGAACATGTACAGACTTTTCTTTCTTGTTATCATATCCTAAGCAATACAGAATATCCACCATTTACATAGCATTTACATTGCATCAGGTATTGTAAGTAATCTATAGATAATTTAAAGTATACAGGAGAATATGTATAAGTTATATGTGAATACCATGCCATTTTATATCAAGTAGTTGAGCATCTGCAGATTTTGGTGTCCATGGAAGATACTGGAACCAACCCCTATAGACACCCAGGGACAATTATGTTTCTTCAGGTTTTGAAACTAACCTAATCTTGGAATGGGACCTGAGATTGATAGCAGCAGTCTTCACTACATCTTCTTCTGAGGCATCCCAGAGATCCTCAGACCTCAGCTGGAATGTCACCGTAGGGTTATGGGGTGCAAGAGAGAGGAGGCTATCAGGCTAAATAAGTGAGCAGCTCTAGGAAATGTATAGTGCCTCTTTTCTGGCTGTGGCTTAGCTGAGCATTCTTACCAGACCCCCAAATCCAGTCTGGTTCATATGAAAAAAGGTAAAAGAATCTTCATAATGAATGCCATTTTTAGGCCTATTTGAACTTAGCAGCTCATGTAGGAGAGGAGTATTAAATGGTGAAAGAGCAATGTCCGCAGGAATAGCACTGTGAAACAGAACAGTTAACTGGATTCCTGGGGCACCAGAAGTCTTCATGGCGAGATATCATAGTTCAAATTAGTGGTCAAGAGTCGCAGTCCTACTTGTGCCCTTGGGTTGTGTGTGTTGGGGAAAGTTTGCCTTAGCATGTGGGCTAGTGGGCCAAAAAAGAAAGTGATGCTGTCTGCCTCCTTTAGAGGCTTACCTCTGCCCACCGGGAAGCGTTTGTTATAGGGTTCACAATTTCTGAATATATTGGTGTGGCTGTATAGATTAAAAAGAGAAATGCTTAAGCTTATATTTAATAAGAACATGTAAAATGCAATTTGAATCTTTATTGCCCTTAACTTTCATAAGATACACACGGTTTTCTTTTGTCCTTATTGTTATACATAAAATTGTATTATCTGGCTGGCATTAAGTATTTGTAGAAGAGGAATAAGTATCTCGCCATTTCCCTTTTTCCTCAGTTTTCTGTAAACATACGTGTATACACACACACACACACACACACACACACACACACCCCTGACTTCAGGCAACAAATGTCCTAGATGAGGCTGAGTGGATTGAGTCTGATCTGCTCTCATTTGTTACTGTTTCTAACATTTTCCCATCACTTGGAGCTTCCCCCTTTTCCTCCCCCTGCCCCAAAGAGAAAGATGTAACTATTAATCGGCTTTTATGGGAAATGGAAAATAGGCAATCTAGCCTAGTGTTGTGTAATAGAGCTTTCTGCAATTATGCCAATGTTCTGTACTGGCCCTGTCCGGTACATTAGCCATTAGTCATATGTTGCTATTTTGCACTTGAGATGTGGCTAGTATGATTGAGGTACTGAATTTCTAATTTTATTTCATGTTAATGTAAGTTTAAATCGCCATATGTGACTAGTGGCTACCATATTAAACAGAACAACAATTGCCAAATAATTTATAGCATCAGAAAATGTGCTGAGCAAATGTACTAATCAGTGGATGCAACATTCTAACTACCTCTTTTCAATATTGAGCCAAATGATTCTTAGAAGTAATGCAACATCGTTTGTGATAGATGTTAAGATGGTCATCAAAAAAGATGAATTAAAGTCAATATCCACCTAAATCATTTGTAATTGATTGTAGAGACCATTTTCTATTTTATGCTAGATGCTTTACATATCTGCTTTACAGCTCTATCATCTATTATTTTCACAACAATTCCAAGTTAGATATTATATTTTTTCATTTCATGTAAGGCAGGAAGCTGTGGCACACCAATTTAAAATAAAAAACCAGGGTCACACAGCCAGTAGGCAGTAGAGTTAAGTTTTGAACCCAGGTCAGGTTCTCCACTGATGCATTTCACAATGAATATTTCCTACATGGTCTTTTAGGGCACTTGTGCAAGCCTCCCTAGCCATCATTTGGAAGTAGTGCACGTGTGAAGGATGTGAGCCCTGGCACCACACTGCTTGTTTGAATCATGCCTCTACTATTAACACCTGTATGAAGTTGAGCAACTCATTTAATATCACTGGGCCTCAATTTTCTCATTTTAATATGGAAGTACTAAAAGTACCCATCTTGGGGTATAAATTAGTTCAACCATTGTGAAAGAAAGGGTGGTAATTCTTCAAAGATCTAGAACCAGAAATACCATTCGACCCAGCAATCTCATTACTGGGTATATACCCAAAGGATTATAAATCATTCTACTATAAAGAGACATGTACAGGTATGTTTATTGCAGACTATTCACAATAGCAAAGTCCTGGTACCAACCCAAATGCCCATCAATGATAGACTGGATAAAGAAAGTATATATATGTGGCACATATATACCATAGAATACTGTCCAGCCATAAAAAAGGATGAGTTTTATGTCCTTTGCAGGGACAAGAATGAAGCTGGAAACCATCATTTTCAGAAAATTAACCCAAGAACAGAAAACCAAACACCACATGTTCTCACTCATAAGTGAGAGTTGAACAATGAGAACGCATGGACACAGGAAGGGGAACATCACACACTGGGACCTGTCAGAGGGTAGGGGATAGGGGAGGGACAGCATTAGGAGAAATACCTAATGTAGATGATGGGGTGATGGGTGGAGCAAACCACCATGGCACATGTGTACCTATGTAACAAACCAGCACATTCTGTGTGTGTGTCTCAGAACTTAAAGTATAATAATAATAAAAAGTACCCATCTCATCAGGTTATTGTGAGGGATTAAATAAGTTAACAGTATCTGGCACATTGTTTTAACTGTATATATTTGCCATCACAATTATTTTTAATTTGAAAGACACTGCTATTTATGTTAGGATGTTGACTTGATATGATAAATGAAGTAGAGATATGCTTTGGGTGTGATTCCCTATAAAATAAGAGAGATTCTAATCATTCAGATAATTCAGGAAGAAACACCCTGCTGTTCAGCCACTTTGGTGGCTCCATCAGTAGGATTATAAAGTTTCAGAGCCCACATTCCCTGGCCAATTTCTCTTATCTTTGCTTGTCATATTACCCTTATAGACACCCTCTTTGGTGTCTTTGATTGGTTCTGAATGCTGAGCAGTGACATGCACCAGCACAGCTGGAAAGGCCTGTAAGATTTGCTGTTCTGTCTTCCAGCAGGGAATTATTGCCATGGATACCAGTATCAGAGGAAGATTGAGGAGTACTCTCCATTCGCCTCCTGAGTGTCTGACATCTGTTTCTGGCATGCCCAATAATGAGTATGCTGCTAACTTCATATCAAATGAGAGTCTGATCCACACCTATTTTGTTTTTGTTTTGTTTTTATCACAGATGGCCTCTGCCCAAGATGCCAGGTATGGCCAGAAAGACTCCTCTGATCAGAACTTTGACTACATGTTCAAATTACTCATCATCGGCAATAGCAGTGTGGGGAAGACGTCTTTTCTGTTCCGTTATGCGGATGACTCCTTTACATCTGCATTCGTTAGCACAGTGGGGATCGATTTCAAAGTAAAAACTGTATTCAAAAATGAAAAGAGAATCAAGCTTCAGATTTGGGTAAGTGGCTTTGAACTGGCAGTGTTCTTCAGGCTGGGGTGTTGAACATATCCATGCGTATGGGAGATACGTATGGGAGATATGTTCTATCCCCATGGCATCCACAAGCCTCAATTTCCAGCCTCTTTGCTGCAGAACATTCTGTTTCAAAGACAGTAGTGGTGATTACTCTTTAATATATGAAGGGTGAATTATTATGCCTTGTTGACATGTGGCACTCCTTAAGAGTCTTCAGAAGAAAAAAAAATCCAAACCTCTATCTTGTTGGTGGTGGAAGGAAATTTAAGTCTGGCTCTGTCCTTTATGATCTGTGTAACCTTGAGAAAGTCTGTGACTTCTTCTCTGACATTTTCATAATCTATAAAATAGGCTAAGTAGATCTGGGCTTTTAGGTCACAGAAAGCAGCCTTTCCTGGGCATTTTAAAGAAGAAGATAAACAACCAAATGTAGGAAAACTATAGGTTTAGACCCTTCATAAAGCTCCAGATATAACATCAAAGATTGTCTGTTTATACTGTGCAAACTGTTTTCAGCTCTGAGCCATGCTTATATATGCAAACAAAACAAATGAAATGAAATATTTATTTCATTTATTTTATTTTATTTGAAACGGAGTCTTCCCAAAATAGAAGGTTCTCTCGAAGTTTTGAGACCATTTGGCTAACTTTTTGCCTCTCCTTACTTCCAGAAGAAGATCAAAGGTAGCCAAACTGGTGGGATAAATTTAGGAGACCAGTGAGCAAAAAACAGAGGAAAATATATGTGGATAGCAGGTCCAAGGTAATATAAAAGATGAAGTAACCAATTAAAAAAATGGTTGCATGAAAAAAGACTGATGTAAATATTTTATTGACATCATAATATATACATAGGCAGAATGTTTCTACAGTAAGTTTTGGTACGTTTTTAAAAAATTCCTTTATACCTCTGCCACTCAAATTGATTTGATCTGTAATCAGGCATTTCCCAAGAGGTGTTTTCTACCTTCTGAGACATTTACAACAGCTACTACCATTTGGTGCTGGTACCAGGATTGATCTGTAGGACCGACACTAAGCCTCTATTCATAAATATGGAAAGCTAAAAACAAAAAACAAACAACAAACAAAAACCATCCCAGAGTAGATAATTTTAACTTTTTTGAAAAAAGAAAACAGCCACTTACTAAAAAATCTATATAAACTGAATGACCTTTAAACATCATAAAGGTTTTATTAAAGTAGAAATTTAAAGTAAAATTTAAAGATGTAGGTATGTACACAGACAGGTAGCTTCTTAGACAGCTTCAATAGGTCATTACTGTTTTACTTATTCTAACCCTGGAGTCTTTCAAATCTAATTATAATTCACGTAAGAACTTGTACAAGTAGGCCTTAGGCTGAGCATATTCCCTGCTCCATCATTCCCCAAAGCCATTTTTATTGGGAGTGTTACTCTTCAGGAACTTGACCCCAATTAGTGTAGATACCAGTCACACACTCCTCCGTATGGAGACTGAAAAAGCTTTGTCCATTGCTTCATGTCTGGGTCCTGATTCATTGTCTTCTTTTTGAAATGCAGGCAACCCAATTGTTGTATGATACATTTCATGTTAAGTTTTAAGAAAGGTCCCTTAATTCTCAGGGGTTTGGTGAATGGAAAATTAAATTAATTTGGAAACTATACATCCCTTAACTCCATGACAATGTTCTTTTTGCTAATATGAAAGAACAATCATTCCTCTGGTTGTTAGCTCCACTTTTTCCTCTATTCTTTCTGTCATAGAGATAATTAAAAATAGTTGTTAGAATCATTTATATAAAACATCTACATGGTGTGTTAAGCCAGTCTTGTAATTTCTGGCAAATTTTCAATGTAGGTTTTTGATAGAAATTCTTTGTTGAGGTACAAAATGATATATCTTTAATGTAAATCATATATATTTCAAATAATATAAATTATTTTTCACAATTTAAAATATTTTCCTTAAAACAGTGCTGATACCAGGCCAGTGCTAATTCACTCACCTTTTTGGGGGCATTGAAATAAGTGATTTCTGTCTACATCTCACTTCTGGATGAATGTAGCTCTTCTCGGAGCCAACCAAAGCTCAGATTCCTGAGCTGCTTCTACTCTAATACCTCCTCACCCTTCTCAGTTTCCATAAATTCATCAAAATGTCTCTGAAATATCATTCTCTCCAGATTTGTCTCTAATCTTCCACAATCTGCCGATTTTTTAATTAAAAAAAAAACAAAACCCTTCAAGTCTATAGAAAGTCAGGCCTGGGACCTCATTCTAGGGCCTCCATTCTTCTGCTCTGCAGTCACCCACACTCCTGTCAGGGTTCAGCCACTTGGGAATCCTTCACTTTTCCCCCCTTATCAGTCACAATAGTAGATTAATGGCCATTAATACTGTTGCAATTAAAACATAATCCAATTTCTTCCTCTTTAGGTACATGTGTTCTTTATGTGCTCTTAAGGCACATCTGATTCTAGGAGTGTGAAAATTGGTTTTAGAATAGTGTATACAATACTGTATACTATTATATATACTATTGTGGCCTATTAGTTTGTGAAACATTTAAAAGAAGTGCAGTACAAAGATTTTGTGCTTATTGAACTTGTAGTATAGTTAGAAAGGGAAATTAATACTCATTGGATAATTATGTATTTCTACAAGCAAATAAATTATATAAAAATATGCATAGCTAGCATTTACTGAATACAAACCATATGCTAGGCCTTATCTATGCCTTATCTCTAATTCTCGCAACCCAACTTTGTATTATTGCTTTCCTGTTTTACATGAGAAATCTGAACATAGGACAGTTAGATAAGTTCAATAACTTGGTCAGGGTTGCACACAGTGAATGGCTACAAGAGGATTCTGGCTAGATCTATGACATTCGAACACTGCTCTGATTAAGAGTCTTCCTGAGTTTGTGGTGGTGGGTTTTTTTTTTTTGAAGATGGCAAACTTAAGTGATAATCTGGGATGTTGAAAATGTTTTTGAAAGAGTTCAAATTTGAGGCATGAAGGAGAAGATACAATGAGGAGCAACAGTGGTATACTTAAGTATAGGCATTCCTGAAATAATTTTAGGGATCCTTGTATTATGCCGTAGTGTAAGTATGCTGGAAAATATTTAGTTGTAGGTAGTTATGATTGTTTAACAACTCTCACAAATCACTTATTTGGAAATATATTTAGCACTGATGGCTTGTCATCTCATTGTACTTTAATAACCAAGTAGTGAATTGCTCTTCCCAACTTACAGTATTTTTATGCATTTATGTTATCTGTAACTCATTCGTTAAGATCCACATCATCTTAGCCTATTATATATCTCAAAGAAATGAAGCAAAATGGTTTCATAGTGTGGAAACCATCATGGATTAATAGCTATACCATTTTCTCTAGCAAGACAGGTTTCAGACATTGATTTAACTTGGATCACTTTATTCATTTTAAACTGCCCCCAGATAGAACTGTTTCCAAGTTAGGAATCTAAGATATAGGGATGCTAAGTGATTTGACCTTACCTTACAGTTAGTACCAGAGCAGAGCCTAAAATCCAGGTCTCCTGCTAGCTGGGATTTCTACGACATTATACTTCTTCTCAAGGTAAGTGTTATATGACAAAAATTGTGATAAATCTCAACCTGGTTGTCAGTGGAATCCTCCAGCTATAGAAAAATCAAACTTGAGATCAGGTTTCAAGTAGCATTTTTATTTTCTTTGTTATTTTTATTTTTTGTTATTATCATTCTGTCCCGTAGGCTGGAGTGCAGTGGCACAATCTCAGCTCACTGCAACCTTTACTTCCCAGGTTCAAGTGATTCTCCTGCCTCAGTCTCCCAAGTATCTGGGAATACAGGTGTGTGCCACCACACTGGTTAATTTTGGTATTTTTAGGAGAAATGGGGCTTCACCATGTTGGCCAGGTTGGTCTCAAACTGCCGACCTCAAGTGATCCACTCACCTTGGCTTCCCAAAATGCTGGGATTACAGGCTTGAGCCACCATGCCTAGCCTCAAGTGGCATTTTTACTATGTCAGGAAGGAAGAGCTTGGGTGGGAAAGCTCTTCTTGTTTTCTACTTGATGGTTTGCTTTCCTGTCATGTGCTGCATATGGATTTTCTGATTCTTCAAACTGGATTAGTAGATTTGCAACAGTCCACATTCAAATAAAGCATTTTAACAGGTAATAGACACATTTATACTTCCTGAATGTGTTACACATCTCTGCGGAAAGAGGAAAGAATGGGAGAGTCAGAGTAAGCAGGTTGTGGATTAGCTAGTTTGAATAATTTCAGTGGGCTCTGGGACACAGGGGCAATCCCCCAGTTGCCTGGCACTTAATTAGTCCTGGGGTGATTAGAACAGATGGATAGTGGCCCAGAGTGTGAAAGCCGAGTAATGGAGGTGGTTGGTAGTGTGTGCTCTGGATTGGTTGGTTTGCCTTTGAAAAGAGTGCTCCAGTGAGTTGTTTACTATCTCTGGAAACTGGCTAATCCTGGGAGGGGCAGTCCCTTCAGACTCAGTGAGGCCCCAAATGTCAAAGTATCAGAATGCAAAAAATAAAACATATAAAAATAAAAGACATAGTTAATACGGAGAGAAAGTTCTTGGAGCCCCAGAGGCAGTCTCTGTCACTAATTTCACTCTGGCAAATGCTGTGATTCCCAACTCTCTCACTACAGGATTGGTACATTTTTGGGTCTCGGTATTTGGAGACCTAGCACATCGAGCCAGGAAAAGATCTGACAGATTTTCTGGCTCAACCTCCTCATTTGATGATACTATTAATAATAGCAACATTTATCAAGCCCAGTGCTGCCCCATAAAGTAAGCACTTTACGTTTCTGTGCGTTTTAAAATTTATTTTTTGCAACAACCAAATAAACAAAAGTGGTATTATTAGCCCTCTTTTATAGCAAGGAAACAGAAAACCAGAAAGACAACATGATTTGTCCAAGGTTATAGTCATGAGCAGTATTCCACCCTGGGCACTGAGTCCAAAGCCCATGTGCTTGACCACATGGTAGAAAAGATCCAGGGAGGCCAAGTGATTTGTCAGAATTTTCAGATCTGTTGTCAAATTCCACATATTTTAATTCATGGCAAGTACTTTTTCCATGCTATATAATTACTCAGTATCTTTCAGTAGTTTCTTGTGACCTGTCCAAGATATTATTTATAGTTTCAGAAGAGAATCAGTTGTGCTTGGAACTTACTATCTGGCAGCATGAGCACCATGTGCATTATCTGTTTTGTGTTTAAAACACATAGATATGCACAGAAGGAGGGACTGGAACACATTCAGCTAACTTCTTCCTGCACATTTCTGGAATGCTGTTTCGGCTGTTGGAAAATGTGCACATAAAGAAAAGGGTGTGAAAGAAAGAGTCTAAGTAAAATGGTGTAAATAACTGCAAGAAAATATTTCCGCCTGTAATCTTTGCATTTGGTGCTCAGGTGGCCTAGCCACCCTGCCCATTGATTCCAGGATAACATTTAGGTCCTCTGGTCTCTTTATAAGAAAACAACACTTTCTGCCCAGGCGAGCTTCTTAAGAAAACTACCCAAGCCAGTGACAGCTGCCAAGACCATTCTTGGTGCTGTCATTTGTATGCTCTTTTCCCCCATCACATTTCTTCTAACTTAGCATCTGCTTTTCCTGAGAGATTGAGAAAGGCAAGATTTAGTTTTACTCCTGAGAGGAAGCTGATACTGTGTCTGAAATGTCAAGATGCCTGAAAACATTCACTCTGTCAGGCAGCTGAACGCAGCAGCTCCCGCACCCCACTGTGTTTAACCACTCTTCTCAGCCAGCATTGACAAAATACAAAGGATGCTACAGACTTTGTTCCTGGCTTAATAGAGCTCACCAGCTACGTGGGAAGTAGGAAAACAAACATAGAAGAAAAGATTAACCTGTGGATCAGTAACCATGTTCTGCCAAGGGGTAAAGTGGCCTCATGACTTGAGCAGGGATTTTGGAGTCTGGTGACCCAGGGTTCAAATGCTGTCCCTGATTCTCTCTAGAGTGTAACCTCAAGCCCTGACTTCTCTGTGCTTCCATTTCCTCATTTGTGAAGTGAAGGAAAATAACCCCTACCCCCGAGCTGTTAGGTATTTGCTACTGTACATACTTATACTTAGTTCAGTACTGGGCACAAAACAGGCACTTAATACATTTAATTTTCTTCTTTTCTGTAAAGAGTGTACCAACATTCAGTCTTTTATACTCAAGGAATTTATTTGAATCCAATACTTGTGGGTGCCTACTACGTGCCAGGCACTGTGCTGGGCATTGGACATATAATGATAGAGCATGCCGAGGGTCTGCCATCAGGAGCCATAGGAGACGGAATTCCACTGCTACTGTAAATGGACCAAAAGGCCTGAGCACAGCACACACAGAGAGGATATCCAACACAGTCCTGGGGACCCTGGAAGGTTTTCTGGGTGTATCTGTATCTGAGCTGAGTACTGACAAATGAAAAAGAATCATTTGTTCATTCATTCATTCACTCACTCACTCACTTAGTATTTACAAGTTTTTACTATGTGCCAGATACCAAGGAGGAATTAAGGACTGAAAGTAAATATGCACAAGAAATACAGACTGTGGTAAGTGCTGTGGAGAACTATGCAGAGCACTCTGATAAATGAAAAACAACAATGGGAAGGGGAAGCCTGTTTTGGGTGATAGATGTGGGTTTATACAAGATGCTAACTGAGCTAACAGAGCCTGATTTCCCTTCCATTTTGCCCCTATCTGAGCAGAGGTGGATTGATACTGTTGGGGCTTGAAGCTTTTACAGTTTGCCAGTCCTCTTTAAGGAAAAAGATACACAAATGTCTTCCTTATGAAGTGGTGACAGAAAGCAGGTGACCATACACATTGCTAAAGCCCACTTGGAAGGTACCCAAAGCCTAATCTTTAATCAGCTTCCTGGAAATCCACCTCTACTTTTGTGGAAAATTTACCTGTGTGTCATGAAAGACACATGTGGGAGATGGGACACATTGACAGCTAGTGCCAAAGAGCAGTGCACAGTGGACATGCAGGCAAAGATGTGTCAAGACAGTGGGACAAAGAAGAGGCGTCAGGGCAGGGGACTGGATTTGAGACTTCTCTGTGTAACCTTGGGACACATGACTTCACCTTTCTGGGAAGCAGTTACCTCATCTGTGAAATGAACAGGATCCACTCAACTGAAAAAAAGCAAACAAACCCAAACTGGCATTCAGTGATCCCTAATATGCCAGGAACAGCTGTGTGTACTTTATAGGTAGTAAGTTACACCTAATCCTCACAAAACCCCTGTGAGATAGATGCTATGCTTGTCTTCGGTTTACACATGAGTAAACTGAGGCACAGAGTGTGTATATACCTTGCCCAAGGTCACATAGACAACAATTGGCTAGTTTCTTGAGTGTGGACCACCTAGCTTTGGAGCTTTTTCTCTCTTTTATTTTTTTTTTCTTTTTTTTGAGACGGTGTCTCGCTCTGTCGCCAGGCTGGAGTACAGTGGCGCGATCTCGGTTCATTGCAACCTCCGACTCCTGGGTTCAAGCAATTCTCCTGCCTCAGCCTCCCAAGTAGCTGGGACTACAGGCACATGCCACCACGCCCAGCTAATTTTTGTATTTTTAGTAGAGACGGGGTTTCACTATGTTGGCCAGGATGGTCTTGACCTCTTGACCTTGTGATCTGCCTGCCTCAGCCTCCCAAAGTGCTGGGATTACAGGCGTGAGCCACTGCACCCGGCTGGAGCTTTTTCTTTTAATCCCTTCTGCTGCACTCTTTCTCTATAGGTATAACTTTTGAGTAATTGTTCTCTACCAGCCACTGTGCATATTTTATTTGTAATGCTCAAAATTTTATTTATAACCTTGAAATGTTGGTATTAATATTGCTCTTTATAAAGAGATGAGAAAACCAAGACTGAGAGAGTTTAACTAATTCCCCACTGGTCACATAACTCTTTCTACTGCTTATAGAGTGACTTCAAACCTTATAACTGATTAAAACAATAAATCAAAAGGTAGCCAACAATCAATGGAGGAAAAAGTTTTTCCAGGAATATATAAGGTACAAATGGACAAATCATGACATTATATTCCATCCAGATCGATCTCTTTCATGATCCCCTAGTCAGCCCAGTTCCTACAGAACTTCTATCCCAAGACTGCTAAGCAGCTCTCAAACCTAAAAACTGGAATACTGGCCAGACGCAGTGGCTCATGCCTGTAATCCCAGAATTTTGGGAGACTCAGGCAGGCAAATTATGAGGTCAGGAGTTTGCGACCAGCCTGGCCAACATGGAGAAACCCGTCTCTACTAAAAATACAAAAATTAGCTGGGCATGGTGGTACACGCCTGTAATCCCAGTTACTCAGAAGGCTGAGGCAGGAGAATCACTTGAACCTGGGAGGCGGAGCTTGCGGTGAGCTGAGATTGCACCATTGCACTCCAGCTTGGGCAACAGAGCAAGACTCCGTCTCAAAAAAAAAAAAAAAAAAAAATTGGAATAGCATAGTTTTGGTAGCAGAGAACGGCAACTCTGTATAACTGAAGTTTCAGATAAGTAAAGCTTCAAATTGTGAGAACTTTAAAAACATTAAATCTTTTAATGACATTTCTTCTAATATGTGCTACACATTTGTTTATCATAGGAGAAAAAGAACACAGAAGATAAGCCAGCTTGATGCTCAGGATCATCAGTATCTGATGATGTTTTCTGTATACTTAGTTCTACTTAATATGTTTTCTTTCTTCAGTGTCAAACTGCCCCTCTTCATGTTTCTAGCTGTTTTCCTTTCCCATTCTGATTTTTTACTTTCATGATGCTTTTTTTTTTTAGCCAAATTGAGAGGAAAGTGGCTCAATGTGTAGGTATGAGGATCTTTTAAATTAGTATGCATGAGCTTTGTAGTAAGGGCATTGGGGAGATCTAATCTGATCTCACAGAAGCCTCCGTTTGCACTGTATTGTAATCTTCATATATTTACCAACCAAAATGTTTAACCTGCCTGAACACATCGGTGTTACTTTTATATTAGAACTATTCTAGACTTACTTGGTTCTAAAATACCATAAGACAAAAATATCACAGTGGTTTTGTGACCAAGAATGGACTCCAAAGCCAGGCTGTCTAAGTTCATATTATGGCTATAAGATTCGTGGATATTATGACCTTGGACAAGTTAATTAAGTTCTCCATGCCAGTGTTTTCATCTGTAAACTGGGAACAATAATAATAGTTTGCTTACAGTCTTATTGTAAAGATGAAATAATATGATATTTACAAAGTTCTTAGCACAATACCAGGCATATAATAAGTAGTCAAGAAACAAATCATTATTATTTCTCTCAGCAGCCTTTATTTTATGGGCCAAACCCTCCATACTTTCTGCTGGAGCAAGTAGACTTTTTCTGGTCCATAAATTGCCAATTTGCAGGCAGGTATTTATATGAAGAACTTTAATTTTGGTGTCCTGAAGTAATGATATATACAAGCATATTGACAAGATGACATATCTTCTGGGCACCTGGATTCCTCTCACCAACCACTGGTAAATTTTAATATGCCCAAGTGCAGTGAGCTGTGTTGTTGAGGTGTTTCCTGGTGTTTTGGAGCCATCTGTGCATTTAAATAGAGTCATCAACTGCACAGGAAAGGCAAACCCATACAGCTTATTTATTAAATCCTCATAAAATTGATGTCCTGCACTAGAACAAAACAATTATAAATCAGTGGCTCCACAGAGAGCTGCTATTTGCCTACTGGGATATGATATTGCCTAGTGATGTCAGCAGCGCCTGGACTAAGATGTGAGCTGTGTCCATGCCACCGGGACACCTGTTGTTATTTTTCTATTGGTTCATTTAAGTTACACTGAACTGGCCAGTTGTTCTGGCATTAAACACAGCTTAAATTTGGTGCAAATTAAGCATTTAGTTACTCTATATTTATTTTTCAAGTCAGACTTAAGAAAAAAGTACAGCATTTTCCTAGTTGGGTAGTACTTCTTTTCAGTAGTAGGAATATTCTTCTTTTTCCTTCTGCTTTTGCTCTCCGAACACTAATTTTGCTAGTCCCGAACATTACCACTGTGGCAGCTAAACAGCGAGGTAAGAGATAGCAAATACAAGCATCATTTGATCCATATCACTTTGCTGAAGGTGCTGGTGCATATGAAGAGAGGGAAAGCAAGGACTCCATCTTGTACAATCTCTGGAAACAACTAAATCAATTTAAAAATATTTACAAACGATCACGTGAAAAACAACAGCAGATAAACAATAGAAAAGTACAAAAGAGACATAAAAACAAGTTCAAGTAGGTCAAATATGAGACAGGGTTTTGGGGAGAAACAAAGAGGATAATTTAGGAGAGTTTATGATTTTACAAAATTTTTTGATTTTACAAAACTTGCATTTTGGCAGAGACTCAAAGGCAAGGAGAGGAGTGGGAAAGCTTTATAGTAGAAAAAAAGGGGAGCCTTCAGGTATGCCCTGGTTGGAGGCCGTTAGCATGGGGAAGCTGTAGGCATGCTAACAAAAAGTGGGGTATCCTATGTGATTGGCTTGGGACAAAATTGGAAGCAGGGACAAAAATGAGGGAATCTGTCAGTTATTAATCAAGTCTTGGCCTTTTTAGGAAAATTATTACAAAAGTGTTTGCTAAGCCTCCAGGCTTGTCATGAATTAGAGCAGTGTGGCTTCCCGCAAGACTGACTTCTAACAGGCTGGCTCTCCTGGTGTTTATTGTAGATAAGAAGGTTGGTTTCCTGGGAAGGCTGCTGCAGGTTGTGGGTCAAAGTTCTGTTTTTACCTATGGTCTGGGTGTTGTCCATTTGTACATTCAGTCTCATAAATACACCTAACTCAGAACCAACTTTAATAAGAGCAGCAGGAGAGATAGCACAAGAAAAAGTAAAGGGTTTTGGGTGTCTGATAGTTTGAGTCCGGGCAAATTATTAAACTCTGTAATGTATTGATTTTCATTTCCTATAAAATCAGGATAATATTTTTCTTGTAGGCAAAATATATTTGATTTGTAGGGCTGTTTTAAGGAATAACCTAATGTGTGTAATGTGCCTCTTATGGTGTTCTTATATTTTTTGAAATCATTTCACCCTTAAAAATTACTGAGGTCACCAATGGCCTTGTTTGTATGTGGGTTATATCTATTGATATCTAATGTATTATAAATTAAAATGAAGAACATAAAAGTATTTTCATTTTAAAATAAGAATAAGCCCATTGTATGTACACATAAAGAACATATTTTAATGAAAAATGACTATATTTTGAAAGACAATAAAATTAGTGAGAAGAGTGGCATTTAAAAAAAAATCTCATTATATCTGGCTTAATAAAGGACAGGTGATTTTTCCTATTTGTTTTCTTATTCAACCTGTTGCTGTATCACATGTCAGGTAACCTCTGGAAAACTCCACTGTACACTCATTGGAGAACAACAATGAAAAAGGCAAATAAAAACTTAGTATTATTGTGAGAGTAGTTTTCAATTCAGAGACCCTCTTAAAGACTTTAGGAACCTACAGACCACATTTTCAGTACCACTGCTCTAGATGATAGAAGGCACTCATATAAATCATTCATAATATTAGCAGAAGATTACAGCAATGTTGGCATATATTACAAGGGAAACTTCTTTATAGAGCTCCATCTTTATAAAGATGTCTTGCTGTTATAAATGATTGGAAAACTCCCATATGCTAGCGGATTAAAGACAGCAGATCTGACGATAGGTGGCTTCCCTGGAAGCCAAGTCTGAGGCTTAGGACAAAGAGTACAAGTCTTGCAAAGGAAGACTAAACCAGAGAGAAGTTTTTATTTTTCAGCAGTATCTGAGTGAGAGAATGAGTAAATAAAAACACAAACACACACCCTTTATACCAACTATTTTCAACAGTATGGCAACAACAATTGCAAAGGACTGGAAAATAGGTGCTGTGGCCCCATCTCACTGCTCAAATCTGGCTTACTGGAACAACAGTCTCTCCAGTTCTGAGAAAGGAGGCAGGGGATGAAAATGATGAATCATCCTCCCTCCATTCTCCATTTGGTTTACAAACTGGGCAACTGAGTGGAGAAGCCATTGGGTTTTCAGGCCAAATTCTGAAAAAGGGAACATAGCTGGTGAAAACAAGCTCCTGGATTCTGAAATTCGAGTCTTTCAAAGTTTATCAGAAGCTAAATGTTCAGTTACACGAAGTTATGCATGACTGATAGGCTAATGTCTCAAACATTTAATGGTATTTAAATTTTAGAATAGTAGTTTGTGAAGCAAAGGAGTGAATGAGCTTTCAGCAACTAGTTGAATGGTGGGTCATCTTCCCTAGACTCTTCAAATTAGAGACCCTGTGTGAAGGCTGATTCCAACTCACAAGGCAAATTATTGACTCTCTACTGTAATTGAGAGGGAGAAATGAGCTGATATAAATTATTTCATTTTAATTAACAATTGATCTGTACTCCTACTTTAAGGGAAAAAAAAAGCATAATAGTTTTGTTTTTTGGGTTTTTTTTTCCTCTGTTCAAATTTTGCAAAGGAATTAACCTTCATGTTAAGACAAAACTCAGAATATTTTATCTCTGCCACTTAATTTGTCACTAATTTATTGTCAATTGGAAATATAATAAAAGAGTGAGAATTGAAAGCATTTTTCTTACTTTGCTGTATGGCTAACTTCTGCAAATGCTGTAGCAAGGTCTGCATATGTGGTTTTGAGAATGAAATTCTAAATTGAGTTTTGTAATGACAGAAAGGCTGAAAGCCAAGATTAAAGGAGAGAGGCTTCTTACTAAGAGACTGACGAAAATACAGATCTGCTGAGACCTTTCAGCCTGGCCTTGATGATGACACATGAAAGTGATTCTACAGTTGGGAGGCACTCAAGTTTGCAGATGGTCTGATCTCAGAATATGAGAGAGATTCACATGTGAAAGCAACCAGACAAAGAAGGCTGTAGAAACTAGAAGCCTGGGTGAACAGTGTTTTACACTGGGGTTTATCAGCACCATTGTCTCCCAGGGGAGTGTCTGGTCAATCATTTTAACATAAAAACCATGGTCCCTACAAAGTGTGGTCTCAGAGTCAGACCTGTGCCAGAATCATTTGGGGAATGTGTTAAAACTATAGATTTTGAACCCCGTTTCAAGCCTACTGAATTAAAATCTCTGTAAACAAAATCAGGGGATGTGAATTTCTGATCAACTTCTCAGGTGATAACTACCATTTTGAGGAACAGTTCATCCTATCTTATTGTGTCAGTTCATGGAGGGCTGAAGGGAGGTCTACCTTAGTCTATAAACATTGAGGATGGATCGGGGAAGGGGCAGACTAAGGTGCTCTTCTCAGACCTCCTTCTGTTTTCTAGAGCCAGAGAATAGTCTTAGATTGGCCCAAATATGGCGGCAGGCTGGAGGCCTATTTAGGGTGGCTGTGGTCAGAGGGTGTATGTGCCTGGGAAAATACCTTCAAAACTTAAGAGCCTCGGACATACTCTATTTAGCAATGGTTCTACTTGCTCCTTTATCCTTTTCTCTTCTTTCCCTACCAGCCTATCATCATTCCTTCCCTCTCTCCATGACCGAGTACAGTCCCACTTCTGTCTGGTTGCTAACTTTGCTTTGAATTGTTTCTTTTTCCTCCTACTCACTACATTCTTAGATATTGAAGTTTAGAAGCATTTTCTCTCCATTTGGCTTCATCTCAGTTTTCTATTCTAGACTTTGAACTGGACATGAAGCAAAATGGGGAGGCTATAGTACTATCTCTATCTCAACTAAAGAGAGGTTTGTCTCCTTAAGCTTTTTGGTATTTCCCACAGTGATTTGCAAATTTTTTTTATGTCATGGAAGGGATATAGAAATTTCCAATGACTAGAGGGCACTGACCTGTTTTCAGCAGGCTCGGAAGCCTTGCATTTCATTTCTTCAACCTCCCAACCCTTTACCTAGAGGAAGGCAGGGAGGGCTTATGCTGGAAAACCATTGCTCTACAACATCTTTTAGAACGAGGGCAGAAGAACATGCAGACATATCTCTGGCAGACTCCATCCATGGGGTAAGCCCCCTTGGAGATGGTAAATCTTATGGAAAGAGCCCATGAGGTCTCTTAAAACTAGACGATAGGAAGGAAAGTGGAGGGGGATGCACAAACTTAAAGACATTTAGCCCACAGAGAATCGGCCGTAACTCTAATATAACTTGTGTATTTGTGTGATACAGATTCAATAGTAAATAGTGACAGGAAAAACATTTAACATGGACATTCTTTCCAGATAGAGAAGAGAAAAAAATCAAGATGAGACCGAGAGTTAAAATTTTCCATATCTGAATAAAAGTCATATTATTAACATATATATGAATAATCTATCATTCAGATTTTGATTTTTCTTATCTGCCTCTTCCACTAAGTTATGCGCTCCTATGGGTTATGGACTAGACATTGTTTAATTCGGGAGTGTCGGCATCTAGCATTATTGGCCCACAGGAAATCTCAGCACATATTGAATTCATGAATGAGCATAATCACATCTAACAGAGTTATGGTCATGCTTATTTACCTTATACATATTTAATTGTTAAATTTGTTCATTTGTACTCCTAAATCTTATTAGGTATTTTCAGTTCTTATAATCACCACCATTCTTCTATCCCATTATTTCAGGAGTTCAAGTTGAGGGATATTTATTCACACCATTGAAAAGTTTAAGGAAATATTACACAGGGAAATAAGATCACTTGGGAGAACTCTGTTTCCCGGAAGGAAGTGTAGCCTTCTTGTTAGGAGCACAGGACTTGATGTCAAACTGTCTGGGTTCAAATCCTGAATCGGCTCTATTCTAGAGGCTTCCTAACTTCTCTCAACTCCAGTTTGTTTACCTGAATAATGGGCATATTAGAATATCTCCCTCATACTATGGTTATGAGGAATAATCAGGTTAGAACGTGTACTTCATTTAACATAGAACCTCATAAATGGTAAGACTCAAGAAGTATTAGTTCTTGTTATTATTTGTAGCTTAGACCAAGAAAACAATCCAACATCTAATCTCAGAATGTTGTGCTTTGCCACTTTGAAACTTTTCCCTGTTAGTATAAAACCACTAAATCAGAGTGCCCCACCATCACCACCTCAGGTCACATCTCTGACTTTCTTCTTGAGAAAAACTGAAAGTTCTGCAAGATGCCTCTCAAATATTATAAACTTTGGGCCCCACAGAACCTGGGTCTAAGTCAGTTCCCAAGTCAGTGGGGGAGAAAAGCTGAGGCAGTGTAGTAACAATATATTGGAGGTTGTTGATCCTCTTTGCAGAAGAAATAGTCATTCAAGATGAAGATTTACAATTGGACTAAAATAAAGCTGATAGAAATAGTGAGGAAAAGACAATGTGAGATAATATATACAAAAGAGCAACACTTTTTGGTACAAGAGCATTATTGAATTCAGTTATGTAAAGGTGCCATCGTAAAGTGGATGTTCGATGTAAAAACACTCAAAGAAGTCACAAGAATATTTTCTGTTCAGTGTTTAGTGGTAAGTTGAAGGGATAAGTCATCAGAGCTATCACATGTCCAGAGTCATAACACTGGAATACACATCTGTATATAAAGGTTATCAGATCCCCCCTGTTTTTCTTGAAGACAAAGTATGAAGAGATGTACTAAAATGGCAAATGAAAAGTTTAAGATCAAATGCATAAGGAAGACTGTCTTGTTTTGTCAAAGTTATATGGGGAAGTTGCTGTCCATTCATAATGGGGGCTTTCCAAAGGAATGCATTTTAATTTGGGTTCAATTGTTTAAAGAAAGTAGAGCGTCGCCAAAGTGACAGGCGGCGCGGCCTCCAAGCTCTCCAAGATCCGAGTCGTCCGCAAATCTATTGCCCGTGTTCTCACAGTTATTAACCAGACTCAGAAAGAAAACCTCAGGAAATTCTACAAGGGCAAGAAGTACAAGCCCCTGGACCTGCGGCCGAAGAAGACACGTGCCATGCGCCGCAGGCTCAACAAGCACGAAGAGAACCTGAAGACCAAGAAGCAGCAGCGGAAGGAGCGGCTATACCCGCTGCGGAAGTACGCGGTCAAGGCCTGAGTGGCGTGCTGTCAATAAAGCACAGCTGGCTTGAAAAAAAAAAAAAAAAAAAAAAAAATAAAGTAGAGCAGTGAATTGGTGACTTATAAAGGCTCCTGCCTCCAAAAACCCCTTTTAAATTAAAGTGGTGTCATTTGGCACACAGAATAGTTCCCTGAGCTTACAGGAATGATTTCTACAGATATTTTTTAGCCAGCCAGAGAATTGTCATCCTGGGAATTAAAATCAGACTAATTGCTTCTGGACTTAGAAACCTCCTGGGATTTGGCTAGTGCCAAGTGCCCATCAGGACCAGGGTTTGTACATCCTCAGATTCTTTCTTCCTCCTCTAGCCCCAGAGGCTGTGCTCTAGAGGATACTTTACCTCTAGAACAGTTGTCCCCTGAGCATTTATTTTCTTTCCTGACACAGAAAGGAAAATAAATACCGTTCTGTGACAATTTGAGAAGGCAGTCCATGATCATAATATAGCTAATAAGGTTCTCAGGAGGGAAGAGTTCACTAGATGGTGGACAATGCATGGTGTTTGGTAATAGAATGAGACACATGCAAAATTTGTGTTAACATGTTATTTAATTCTGGTTACTAATTTATATCTGCATTTGAGAAGTAAAGAAGACAATTGAAAATCACTGAGTATATTAAAAATAAAATGCAATCAAATTAAGTAAGTTAAAGCATGGGCCAAAGAGAATATAGTATTAAATTAATTACCTGTTTGACTCATTGTGCTCAAGCTTGCAAACTTGAGGCAGCTGAAATAATTACTGAATTTATTATTTTGGATCCACCCCAGCTTGAAAACTAATCCATCTTAGATGAAGAGAATATATAAAATCAAAACATACTTGTTCACCTGCTCAGATTCTAATAGATCTTCTATCTGGTCTTCCTGGTATCCCAATTTCCTAGAAGTTGATTTCCTTCTTCTTCTATCCCAGCTCTCTAGTAGATAGGTTACTGCCCAAATGTCCTTCCCTAGCATCCCAGCCCTTTTAGAAACTACATTCCTGCCCTGAATGCTGATCTCTCTATTCAGTTTGGGTTCTGGTCAAGTATCCATCATAACCTGAACTCTGAACCCTGTCTTTGGACTCATGTCCTGCTGTGGATGCCTCTTGATTAGCCATATCCTTGCTCTTGCATTTCTGCCCCTTTATTTCCTTTTGCCTTATTTATTGCCTGCATTTGTGTGATTGAGTTTTCTGACTGGACTCCCTACATCCCAGTCCATTGCTTGGATTTTATGTTCTCCAAACGCTTTCTCCAGTCTATTTTCAATTATGTTAATATCATTTTGTCAGCCTCCTCTAATTAGAAAAGAACAAATAAAGAGAAACAAAATGTGCCAGACCAGGATGAAAAATAAATCACCCAGAAAATGGTGAATCATAAACCTTGGAATTGTCTCCTTTTCAGTTCCCAAAGAACACTGTTGCAATGAGAAGGCAATAACAGACCACCAAAAAGACAGGAAGGGCATATGAGAATTTCAGTCTCCTTCTTTTGGTTATGTCAAGGCCTTTAATACAAGTCCTTAAAGCTCATGCATTTGTAACATTTTTGCATATTCAATACATCATATAAAAATTTGGAAAACCTGATAAGGAGCATATGCAAATCAGAAGCATGAATAGGAAAGAAACATTTAATAATAGATTAGGTTACTTTTTGTTGTTGTTCAATTAACAATTAATGGAAAGTAACCATGAAAAGAATGGACATGTTGAGAAAGCATTATCATCTTTTTGGTTTTTTTAATTCAAAGAACAACTTTTTTTTAGTTTTCAGTTTGAATGGTTTAATAATTTTCTTCCAATTTACTATCCCTGATGTCACAAAAATGTCATATTTGAAAAACCAAAAGTTTAATAATCTTTAAATAAGCCTTTCTGGCTTCCTGAACTCAAGAAAGAAACCAAAACAAAACAAGTTTGAACATTCAAGCTGTATTTTGTAATTTTTTTTACCTGCTTTTCTTCTTCCTTTGTTCTGTCTTCCTCTTTCCCTTTGTCTCTCCTGCTATCACTCACTCTCAGTGTAAATGACTAGATATTCATTATCTGGATATATTCTGGTGCTGGAATAGTAAAAGAGCTGTGATTTCTATCCCCGATGACTCCAAAGATTTTCTGGAATTTTCCTATAAAAAGATTTAACCGAAGAAGAATAGACAGAATTTAGAGTAACTCTTTAAATTTTGGATATACTGTAAGTTCCAAAATTAATATATTGCTTTAAAGGATAAAAAATGTTAAAAGGAAAGGTGGAAAGAGAAAAAATAGAGCTACCCACTCAAGGCTTAGTCATAATTAATTTTAATACTGAAGTAGATTTTTGGAAAGATAATTAGCTTTTATTAGTGTTTTAAAAGTACATATGTTCATTGTGGAAAATGTGCAAATACAAAAAGTAGAAAAAGACATCACGGGAAATGTTACTACCCAAAGGTAACTATTTGGCATACAACTTTCCAGTTTTTCCCTATGTGTATATTCCGTATTTTAAAGAAAATATACATACGATATCACCAACTGTGTTTTCACGTATATATTATGAATCTTTTCTAAAATATACATTGAAAACCTGGTTATAAGTAGCAACATAGGAATAATTTATTTAAGCAATCCTTTATTACTGGCTTTTTTTTGTCCTATTTTTGCCATTATAAATAATGATAGTTTTCAGTGGTACAAATTCCCCTTTGTGTGGACAAATCCAAGAAAATAGAATTTTGAAGTTCTTACCATTATGTTGCCAAGTTGACATCCTAATTGCTGTGATTTTACACTTCCAACAAGAGGGCATGAGATGCCTATTTCTTTGAACCCTTTGAATGCTTGTCATAATTATTCTTTTGATTGCCAATTTTGAATTCATTATTTTTTCCCTTTCATCTTTTGAGGTGTCTTTTTCAAATGTTTATTTGCCATTTGCATTTTTTCTTACATAAGTTACTAACTTTTCCATTCTCCTATGCATCTTTATTTTTATTGATTTGTGAGGCTTTTTTCCTCTTATAAATAAAGTTGTGTTTTCTGAAAATAAGCTTTTCTGATTCTTTGCATTTTGTATGTGGCATGTTTGGGTCATGCTTTTTTTTTTTTATTCTCATGGAGTTATATTTATCAATTATTTTCTTAAAAATAAACATATCCAAAAGACAAGCCATACTAAGGTTAAAACTACTATAAAATTTTTAAAAGTCCTTGTTATTTTTAAATTACCATCCACTTTACAACTCACATAGATATGTGTTAAGTGTGAATATAATAGAAACTTCAGCCAACTGGTTAATGATAACAATACATCCTAAAACCTTCAGAAGGAAAGGAGAATGTTTTGTAGACCACTTTGGTTTTCTTTTTTTGTGTGTGGCAGTTTTAAGTTATTAGTTTTTTTTTAAATCAGTACTTTTTAATGGAATTTTTTAAAAATCAGTACTTTTTAATGGAAACAGCTTGACCAAAAATTTATTACAGAATTTTGAGATGCATTGAAAAAGTTTAATGAGGAAAAAATTAAAAGAAAAACAATGTCAGAACAGAGACACAAAGTTCAGAATTGAAAATTGTAGGAAACAGACATTAAATGTCACCTCTGGCATTGAATGTATGCAACCTTTATATGAAACACTGTTAGAAGCTCTTGAAGCAGTTGACATCAGGACTAGGAAATGATCTTTCTTTGTTCAGTAAATGTGTGTAGCAGGTGCCTCTGAGTTCCCTACAAGGTTCCTTGGCCTGCTTCTGATGTTAGCCTCAACAGCAAAGCGGGCAGGTCTGTGCACAGGTAGCGTCCTACCTCAAGCACACCATGCCTGCCTTTCTGCATTTGCCAAGGTTTTTCTGACAGCACAGCTCCCTAGGTCTACACTCGCAAGTATAGCCTGGAAGTGCAGTGCCCTGAAACACTGCCACCCTCACACCAACCCTAATTGACAGAAGACCAGAGCCAGGAGATAAGTTCTCGAGCCTTCCATCTTTCAAGTGGACAGTTCTGGAAAACTTTCTGTATGCTTTTCAGATAATAGCAGTATTCAAACACCCTTGCTCATTGAAATGAGTGAGATAGGCATGCATGATATATCTCTACAATGTCTTTTTCTCCTTTCCTGTCTCACCTTCCCTGTCTTAGTCTACTTAGGCTGCCATAAGAAAATACCATAAACAAGGTGCTCAAAAACAAAAATTATTTTCTGACAGTTCTGAAGGCTGGGAAGTCCAGGATACCTGTACCAGCAGATTCAGTTTCTGGTGAAGGCTCTCTTCCTGGTTTTAGACAGCTGTCTTCCTGTGTGTCCTCACATGGCAGAGAGAGGAGAGGGAGCCCTGATCTCTGTTCTTTTAAGGACAATAATCCCATCATGGGGACCACTTCCTCATGACCTCATCTAAGCCCAATTACCTCCCAAAGGCCTCACTTCCAAACGCCATCACACTGAGGATTAGGGCTTCAATATATGGATTTGGGAGGAACACAAACCTTCAGTCTCCTGAGTCTTGCTCCCTGTTACTTCACTCCTATTTCACGGAATCATCTCCCAAATAAACCACCTGCTCACCACAGGTTCCCTTCTCTGGCTCTGCTTTGGTTGGGGGGAGATAGCATGGGGAGAAATGCCAGATATAGGTGAAGGGGAGGAAGGCAACAAATTACACTGCCACGTGTGTACCTATGCAACAATATTGTATGTTCTTCACATGTACCCCAAAACCTAAAATGCTTTATTGCATTTATTTTTTTTATTAAAAATAAAAAAATAGGAGAGAGATCCAAGATGGCCGATTAGCAACAGCTCAGGAATGTAGCTCCCAGTGAAGGCGCAGAGAACGAGTGAAAGCCGCACTTTCCGACGAATTTTTGTTGCCCACAGACCAGGAGATTCCCGGCAGAGGAGCCACACG
>CAUYQU010056992.1:0-33202 GCA_963574635.1 Cheracebus regulus
TGCATAGTATACCATGGTGTATATGTGCCACATTTTCTTTATCCAGTCTATCATTGATGGCATTCAGTCTTCTTTTCTCTTATTTCATCTCTGTACCTCCTCACTGTGTTCCTCTTGGAAGGCCCCCAAAAGCTCCACTTCTTTTTCTGTCATGTAGAGCCCTTTATCCTTCCTGGGGACCTATAGCCAATGCCTATTCTCAGCTTATTTAAGGTGACCAAGATGACTACGGCTTTCAATTATGCAGAGCCCATCCTTCCTAGAAGCTAGACCACAGCCCCCTTCTTTTTCTTTCTTATTATACATAGTGTACAAACGGGATCCCTACAGTTATATATCTTGCTTTCTTTTTCTTTTTTTTTAAAGATGGGTTTTCACCATATTGATCAGGCTGGTCTCGAACTCCTGACCTCAGGTGATCTGCCCACCTTAGCCTCCCAACGTGCTGGGATTACAGGCGTGAGCCACCGCGCCCGGCATATATCTCACTTTCTAAAATACTTAATAAATCATAAACATCTTTCCATGTCAACAAATATATTTCTGCAACAGGCTTTTTAAGGGCCACAAATAACTTCATCATGCATGTCTCTTCCATAGTTTAGGTTGACCAATCATCAATTGTCAGGCACATATGCTGCATCTACTTTTGCCCAGCTGATTTTATTACTATGACGAACATCCTCACACACATCTGCAAGTCTGAGTTTTGGAATCTGGTGGTTTCCCTGGTGGGCTGCTATCCATGCACACATTCTCTGGGTGAACAGGAGGCACACGCTTTGCCAAGCCAGCAAAATAATTGCAGCCAGAGCTAAAGACGGGGGCAAGTTCCTGACGCAGCACCTTGTACTGTCCATTAATAGGGCTGGATGATGTGTCTCCATGCCTTAAATCTGCAGGCCTGTCTAATTCTAGAAGGAAATAGATGGTGCCCATCCCAGAGTCAGCATTTAGAAACATACAACAAAAGGGAAGCTTTATTAACACTGGAAATGTACTCTCAGCTCAGATTTTCTTTTCAACACCCATCTTGTTCATCTCACAGCTCAATGAACTGTTAACGTCACATATATCTTTTGTTCCAGCCACGAATCCAGTTACTCCAGGCTTCTGCCTAACTGCAGACAGATGAGATTTAGTTTTCCCAAGGAGCAGGAGAGAGAAAGAGAGAGAGAGAGAGAGAGAGAAAGAGAAAGAGAGAGAGAGATTAAATCTGTACTGGCAGGGCCAAGGTGGGGTGGGATGGTGCATATTGGTCTTTTGACCCCAGCAGCAGCAGACGCTTCCATCTTCTTGTGGTGTGATTGTAAACTTCCATTTTCCTGTGTTGATGAGGGCCTCTATTCAGTCCATTCTTTGGCAAAATGTGTTGTGTTGACTATGGCTGCTGCTTGTGTACTTAACAGAGATGCTGAGAGCCAGTGGGATTCAGGAAAGGGGCAACTTTCCATTCAGGCTCAGAGGAGGATCTGTCATTTAACCCCAATTTCCCTTATAGCTAAGTCTACCCTAGATGACACAATGAGATTATGACCAATGGCAATTGCAAGACAAAAACTAGGGTGCATTCTCTTCTTGCCTGAATGGGGCTGGCATACTCCTTGACTTGACCTTGAAGGCTTACTAGCTGATGTCAGTCCTTGCCTCTAATCCTTGCTCTTAAGCTCCCTGATTCCTTGTCAGAACTTTTTCTTACCTATCGTAATCTGGCGGTGTAATGTGTTTGGAAGCGAGAGAGATATGTCAGGGCTTCACGATAAATTTCAAGTTCAGAAGAGCCTTCTCAGTTTTGGTTGCATTTTCCGAACAGTCATCATCCCTAAGCTACTTCGTGGATCTGTGGCAATGAGGCTGGAATTCCTGGAGTAAAATCAGGCCCTGAAAGCAACAGGGCTTTAGAAGCAGGCATATGGGCTCCAATTCCTCCTATAGTTTATTAGTGCTGTCGTTTTGGGTGAGCCAAGATCCTTCCTCCCCTGCAAAATAGGGCCTATGAGAAATCTAACTTCTGTTCACCTTTATGGACTTTTGCCACGTTCAAGGAAAATGTGAATGAAATAGCACTTTGGAAAACCGGCAGGTGCTCAACAAATGAGACTCACTGATTTCTGGGCGATAACTGATAGTGGTGATTTGGGGTTTGGCGGATGTGGGTTTCAGCACCATTTTCACCACTCTGCGCTGAATTTCCTCATGTATAGTATTTATAATAGCTAAGACTCATTGAGAGCTTCCTCTGTGCTATGCAAAATCTGAAATGTTTTATGTGGGCTAATGCAACAATTTGCAATATAACCCTCATTGGGTAGGCACCATTGGTATCCTCATTTTTGAAGAGAGAAAACTGAGACACAGAGAGCTAGTAGTTGTCGTAGCTGGGGTTTGACAAACCAGTTGGAATTCTACCTCCCTCATTGGGTTTTTGTGAGAATCAGTGTCTTCCAGATTTCTCATCTAAAAAGTTGCCATTTTCCCCTTTGTCATTGGCATTATGTGGTGAAATAGTCCAAGATTATGCCAATATCCTGTTACTTATAAAACCTCCACCCACCAACCTTAGCATCCATTGCCAATTGCTGCCTAAATAACATCTAATTGATTATTAGAAGTTGCCAAATGATGAGTTTCTGTTTTCATCATTCCTTGCACATTTACTGGTTGACATTCTATGTAAAGAAGAATTTTTCTTCTATTTCATTTGCAAATTAATTAATACCAGTGCAGCAAGTCATAAAGTCCTATAATTTTGGTGGGATATAATCTACTGCTGTCATTATTTACTTTGAAAATTGTCCCAGATTTTCCTAGTGGAAGCACCTTCAAGCTGGCTATCATGTGCTCTTGAGCATGTCTTTACTTTCTGGCCCAAGATGTTCCAGGTTTATCTTGTGCTTTACTACCCTGCCCTGGTCCTGGAGTCAGCCATTTCTTCAAAGGTTCTTGGTTTCTGTTAGTGAAGGATGGTATTTAGAAACCAAGAAGTTGGGGGACTGAGTGCTCATTTCTACTGGAGCACTGCAGCATCTTTTTTTTAATGCATATTTTATTTTTAGTTTTATGTTATGTGTACATACATAGCAGTACAAGCATATATAAATCCTATAAGAATATAAATTCTATAGAAATATATTAAGCTGATAATTTTGTCTGTTCTGTTTGATCCCAGAGTTGCAACAAATAGGCTTTGTTCCCTAAGTTGAGGAAATGATCTATCTCATTTTATATGAGACTTGTGGTGTGGAATTATAAGGTAGAACCAAAATGTGTGGGATATTTCTTTTTTTTTTTCATTTTAAATGTTATTTAATGACGATATAAAGTTTCTTTTAAACTCATTTTAACAACTTATTTCTTTTGCATTTTCATTTTTTTTTTTTTTGAACTTTGAGAACACTTGGACTTGGGGTGAGGAACATCACTTGCTGGGGTGTGTTGGGGGAGGGGGGGCTAGGGAAGGGATAGCAGGGGGTGGGGAGATTGGGAAGGGATAACATTAGGAGAAATACCTAATGTAGATGATAGGGGGATGGAGGCAGCAAACCTCCATGGCATGTGTATACTCGTGTAACAATCCTGCAAGATCTGCACATGTACCCCAGAACTTAAAAGAGCATTGTTATTTCTAGACTATCTCATTGGACAGAGCTAGGAAACATTTATATGTATACATGCATACACATACACCTCTATGTCTCTGTGTCTTTATATCTCTCTCTAAATCATAAGTTCATAGTGATATTTCCAATTACAATTTGACACCACAGTGTTCATTCTAGTCTCCTCCCTCCTGTGTTTTTAAATCCCTTCTCTGACAGTGAACAACCAGGTTCTTATTATTCTCAACATATTTGCTTACTTGCTAATACCTTGTATTTAACCAACCTCTCAATCAGATCATACTGACTGCTTCTAGGACCAGCAGGATCCAGTGTCTCCCAACTCCCATTGCCTGTTGGACACCAGGCGTGCTTCTTTTCTTCTCAGGGAGAGAATTTCAGGGAGGAACTTTTGATATGAAGGGTAGGTCTTCCATTTGGGCCACTAAAGGAAATAAAGGGTCATGGTGACATCTTTGTATATCCAGGTGCATTTATTGACCTTTCAGTTAGTGACTCTCATGGAGCCAGATGTTGGGAACACACATGGACATTAACCCTGACCTGAGCTTCAAAAACCTCACCATTTCATAAGGGAAGCAGACATGTGGGCTGATAATGCTAATCATAGTGTTAAGATGCCATGTAAAGTCCCAGCTATGTGACTGACACTTCTGGGAGAAAAGGGAAGGCCTAACACAGAAGGGACCTCACTGGGTGACTATGAGTCATCCAGGTGACTAAGAAGGCAGGAGTGAACAGGAGCAGGAAATGCTAAGCAGAAGGAACAGCAAGTCAATGGTGCACAAGTGTAAAACTGTGCATTAGTAGTGTGGCCACTCACATCACTATCTGGCAGTCAGGAAGTTGACTCTTTTTTGAAATGTTTATTTCAAGTTCAGGGGTGTTTGTGCAGATTTGTTATATAGGTAAACTTGTATCATGCAGGTTTGTCGTACAGATTATTTCATCACCCAGGTATTAAGTCGAGTGCCCATTAGTTATTTTTCCTGATCCTCTCCCTTCTCCCACCCATCATCCTCCAGTAGGTCCTGGTGTCTGTTGTTTCTCTCTGTGTCAATGTGTTCTCACCATTTAGCTCCCACTTATCAGTGAAAATATGTGGCATTTGGTTTTCTGCTCTTGCATTGGTTTGCTAAGGATAGCGGCCTCCATTTGTGTCCATGTTCACTGCAGCACTATTCACACTGTCAAAGACATGGAATCAACCTAAATGCCCATCAATGGTAGCCTAGATAAAGAAAATGTGGTACATATACACCATGGAGTATGATGCAGCTAAAAAAAGAATGAGATCATGTCCTTCACAAGAAGTTGACTCTTGAAGGTCAGATGATTGATTACTCATGGTCAGGGGCAGTCAGAGACATGTGTGTCCACTTGGAAGACAAATTATTTAACATCCCATCAAACTTATAATCTTTAAATATTAATTTAGTATTGATTTGGGAGGGACAGAAAAATGGTGGTTTCCAATTCATTAAAAATATGTACCTCTTTATTTAATTAAAAAATAAAGTACTTGTTACCAGATTTTCCAGGTTATACAGCTCTTTTGGAGGTATCCTAAATAATTAGATGGCTGGTGCAGGGCTGGTGGTATGGTGTGCAGTTAGTTGCATTGTACACTTTGTACAGATTTAGGTGGGTGATTGCAGGACTTTCTATGAAAGGGGAGCAGAACCAGATGACTCTTTTCCATTATGTAAGGAGTTCCAGGTGAGAACCTGAGTTATTTCTCTAAGATAAGCAACACACTTCAGGTGGATTTCAGTGAGACTTTATCTAGCACCTCTTATCCACTGGTATCCTAAGCAGCTGTCCAGTTGACCCTTTGCTTATTCTAGTTTCCATGGTTCCAGAGTGAATCAGAGACACAGCTAATTATTCTAGTTGATGGTGATATTCTTTCACTCTTGCACTTTCTATTTTTTCTAAAACTCATCACGTCCGTTCCTATCCAAACATTTACTCTATCAAATATCATTTGGTCTGTCCAGTTTGGACCAAGAACAGAATAGAAGAAGAAAAAAAAGACAATATTTATTTTAAGGTGGGCTCTCTCCAAAAGCTCTTGAGATCCCATCTGTCACCACTGAGACTGGAGGCGATAGTTATGAATTTGTCATGATTCTCTCATACCTGGGCCAAGTGCTCCTCTGTGCAGGCCATGGAAGAGAAAGCTGGAGAAGCAAGCTGATGTTGTAGACAAGCTCTCCAGGGCAATGTTTTCTCGTGAAAAGAAATTGTTTACAAGCTCCATGGGAGCATCATTTACATAAAACAATCACTACGCTCATTACCCAAGCATTCTCATTTATTCATTAAAACAGGTACCTGCAGGACTTGGCAAACCTGTGTTCACTGGGTTCTGTGGGTTCCTGTTCCTCCAAAGGGACGATATTCACTCCTTTAGCATTTTCAACGTGGTGATAGTAACAGGTACCATTTACTGAGGACTTACTTGGCCAGGGCTTTTTGATGCATATTCTATTGTTTAATCTTCACAACAACCTGGTGAGGTAAGTATTACTATCCCATTTGATATATGAAGAAAATGAGGCTCACAGGTATGCAGTGGCTTGCTCAAGGCTTCCTCGCAGGTAATCAGCAGGGCTGGGCTGGCTGCTTCTCTGGGGAAATTTGGATGGGATGGAGCTTTTGCTACCCAGAAAGAGGGTATGGGCTGAAGAGCAGGCAGGAAACATGCACACTTGTTTGGCTTATTTCTTCATGTAGTTCCACTTTCTGCAGGGGGCTAAAGAACTCTGAAGTGTTTTACAGTTAGTTAGTGAAAAATAACCCATGACAGTCAGTTTGGGTGTAACCTTGACCTGAGTAAGGACATCTGCATTCAGCCCTGCCATATTAATTTGAATCACAGAGCCTCTCTGGGCCTCTGGTCCTTTGCCTATAAAATGAGGAGGAAAATAACTAGTTTGAGGAATTCATGGGTCCTGATGGGATCCATTGATAGGGTTCTTGGATGAGAAATCCATGAATTACTTGAAATTAAATGCAAAATGGTATTTGTCCATTTTAGGTTCTCAAAATTATTTGTGGCCTAATAATTATGCTAACAATGACAATAATGAGGACCATTTATTAAGTGCTTCTTAAATAATGAATCTCATGCTCTTTATATTATCTCATAAAACTCTAGGAGCTAAGTATTATTATTAATTTTAAAAGCAGTTAGAACTGAAGCTCAGGGAGGCTGAGTAGCCTAGTTAAGATCATGGGTGGCAGAACCCAGGGTAAGACTCCAGGGAACCCTTGCGCTTAACTGCAACAGTATGTCTTACCCTTCTTACTCCAAGCTGTTTCCTCAAGCCTCAAAGATGTAAGGAATGACTGAATGGAATGAGAGCCTCAGGCAAATTGTGGTTTGGAAGAGGGGATTTTTAGGGGTTGTTGATTAGTACACCCCTTAAGCCTCTCCCTGGAAGGAAAGCCCACTGTTTTGTTGGGCTACTCAGCCATTCATTCAACAAATACCAAACTCCCATGAGGGGCTGACCTCATGCCAGATGTTGTAGGGATGGAGATTTCCAGGAAATGGCCTGGCCAGAGAGTCCTAAGTGACAGCCAATGACAGGATGTGATCAGTACCAGGGCTGGGCCCCAGGAAGGGCAGGAAAGGTCTTGCCAAAGAGGCAAACTATTTGGGTTTTGAAGAGCTTTCATGAGTCTGGGACAATCCCCAGTGTCCATGCCAAGAGAGCTTCATGACAAAGAGAATAATGACAACAAACTAATGTTTATAGAGCCTTTACTATCTTCCAGGAACTCTTCTAAATGCTTGCAAGCCTGATTTCATTCAACTCTTACACCAATTCTCTGAGTGGATACTGTCATTCCATTTTACAGTTGAAGAAACCGAGGCTCAAAGAGATGGAGTAACTTGACAAAGTTCATGCAACATATAGTGACAAAGACAGGATTTAAACTCATGTCTGTTTGACCCCCAAATATAGGCATGTCCTCACTGAGCACACTGCCTCTATCATTCTTGCAGGAGACTGATCAGAGCCCAGGAGGTGGCAGCCTTTGGAGAGAGAAGGCTTCCCATGTTTGGCATGCCCTACACAATACAATGTATTGTCTCCATTTAGCAGATGCAGAACCGATGCCCGGAGAAGCCGAGGGCCCTGCACAAGACTGTATAGGTAATCAGCTCCAGAGATGCCAGAGCCTGAGACTTTCCTGCTGAACCACAAAACAAGTATTTTTAAACTCTATGCCCCAACTCTAGGCTAAAGAATGCCCACCCTCAGCTTCACCCGCCCCAGTGTGTTATTCCAGTTCAGGGCCTTCACATGGTTCAGGCTGCATGTGAATCTATGCTCTGCTGCTTATGAGCTGTGTGAGCTCAGGCAGATTATGTAGCCTCTCTGAGCATCTCGTTCCTCAACTGTAAAATGGGAGATAATAGACAATACCCACTTCAGAGCGTGAGAAAAATGAGACAAGGCACAGCGCCTGGCTAAGAGTAACTAACTGTGAAATCATTGCTCACTTTCATTGTCATTGCAAATAAGAAGGCACAGCATTCAATAAATTATAAAGTTGCTGTACTGATGAAGGAAGGAGGAGGGGTGTTAGAGTAAAGACCTTCCAACCTCTCCTGAGTCTGTAATTCTCAGATTCGGTTATTATACTTGTATGTGACATTTCTCACACGCCTTCTGTGGGAAGCTAAACCTGGCACCTAATTAGCAAAGGCCATTTAGTTCCAAGGGGCTGGGTTGTGCAGTTGCTGGGTGACGGCCTGGTGGGGGACTGTGGAGTTGTGGGAGGGGTACCGTGGAGTTGTGGGAGGGGTACCAAGGGCCTGGTTTCTGTTCTTTCTCTTTACAGCCAGCTTCCTTCCACTTGCTTTCTCCACCACTCTCTTCCCCCATCGCACCCGCTTGAACTCTGGAGCTGCAACTGTTTGTTCCCAAAATGGGAAGAAATGTAAGTCCCATCACACTTACCCATATTAATCTAAGAAAACAGGCCGGGCACGGTGGCTCATGCCTGCAATCCCAGCACTTTGGGAGGCCGAGGCGGGTGGATCACAAAGTCAAGAGAGTGAGACCATCCTGGCCAACATGGTGAAACCCCATCTCTACTAAAAATACAAAAATTAGCTGGGCATGGTGGCACAAGCCTGTGGTCTCAGCTACTCAGGAGGCTGAGACAGGAAAATTGCTTGAAGCTGGGAGGCAGAGGTTGCAGTGACTAGCTGAGATTGCACCATTGCACTCCAGCCTGGGAGACAGAGCAAGACTCTGTCTCAAAAACAAAAACAAAAACAAAAACAAAGATGAGGACACAAACACACATGCACACACCACCACACACACACTTAGGGTTAGTTGTAAGGAAGCTGAGACCCAGGCATTTATGTGAGGCTTGGGGTTGCAACATGCAAAGCTGGAAGGCAAGCCCTGGTTTTTGTCCCCAAAGGAATTCTCTTTCTCCCACACATGCTGCCTCTCTCCTTTTTGTCTCAACTTCTTCAGACTGAAAATACAAGTGGACGATGACCAGATCATCTATGACAATAGAGTTCTAACCCATAGCTTTTGCAGCGAATGGTCTCTAATGGTTAGGACTTGGTCAATGACTGCCAGCTTCTCTTTGTCCCTGCTTCAATCTGTGAGCAAAAGTTCTCTGAAAAGGAACTCAGAGGAAAGAGACTTTATCCAGTGAATAATTTGCAAACTTGATAGAGGCAGCCTCCAACAACCTCCCGCATGATGTAAAAGGAAGGTGCATTCTGTTCCAGAGAACAAAGGGAAGCTTCCAGTTTTATAGCAAAACTCCTGCCTAGGATCCCAATCAGATCCATTTATGCAAGTAAAGGATTGAAACTCACTTAGTTCTGATTGGCTGATAGAGCGGAGCCCTGATTGGCCGGGGCAGGTGAGCTCTGATTGGTTGGTTCGGATGAGCACTGAAAGTCCCAGAGTTAAGAGTTTGTAACCAGCCTGGCCAAGGTGGAGAAACTCTGTCTCTACCAAAAATACAAAAATTAGTTGGGTCTGGTGGTGGGTGCCCAGCTACTCGGGAGGCTGAGCCATGAGAATTACTTGAACTTGGAATAGGGAGTTTCCAGTGAGCCAAGATTTGTGCCACTGTACTCCAGCATGGACGACAGGGCAAGATTTTGTCTCAAAAAAATAAAAAAATAAAAAAGTCCCAAAGTTAAAAAGGTACAGGTTTTGAGGGGAGCTCAGAGAATGTGCATGACCTTTAGTCAGCATATGGCTGCTTGGCTCTATTTTAAATTTAGTCCCAGTTAGCCACTTGGGATCCATCTTGAAGGACTGGCTTTTTTGGGTTCACATTTGTTCACATAACTCACCAGCCAGAGAAACCCAAATATATATGCTCCCCAGGCCAATTGCCCACTTATAGTCAGCCTGCCTCTTTCTCATTCCAACAGTCTCCAATCCGAGTACACCTGAAGCCTCCATCTCTTTCCCCATTAAAATATTTCCCATTTTCCTGCCTTTTCTTGAGTCTGAACCGAATGCCAGTGATGGTGGCTGACTTCCTTGCTATGGACGCTCTGAATAAATAGCCTCTATTTGTTCTCATGTAGGTGGTCTTTATTTCCATGCTCTTCAGCCCTGCAAATCCACCCTCTAGCCCAGGACAGCCTTCCTTTGGAGATGAACTATTGCATGAACCCCTGGGGAGTCTCATTGCCCCATTTTACTCACCCCTCATTCATTTCCTCATGAGTCTTCCTCAACTTCTGTGACTCTGCCACTCAATTAAATTAAATTAAAACCTACCAGTGGCTTCCCATAGCACAGGAAGCAAAGCATTACTCCCATTTTCCTGGAGCAGGATGTGGTTAATGTGCTCATTTCAAGGTGGATGGCTGGGTTCAAAGATTTCTTCTGTTACTTACTACAGGGAAAACTGTAAGTGTATGCTCTCATGGCTCTGGGTCTCGGTTTTCTCATCTGTAACATGGGCAGAATGACAGTGCTTCCATTATGAAATTGCATTGAGTTGTGAAAATTAATGAGTTCATTTCTTAAACCAACGGATATTTACTAAGTGCCTACTGTGTGCCAGGCATAAGGATACAGCAGTGAGCAAAACAAAATCCCTACTCTTGGGGAGACTGCGTTCTACTTTGGGCAGACAGAACATGCCACCCTCCCCACTACACATATGATGTGTCAGGTGATTAATGCGAATGAAAATGATACAGCCACTTTGGCAAACATTTTGGCCCGCTTCTTATAAAATTAATATATCTTTACCGTAGGCCCCATCATCTCCTTCCTATGTACTTGTTCAAGAGAAAGCAAAAGCATTGGTTCACACAAAAATCTGCATGAAAGTGTTCATTTATAATCACCCCACACTGGAAACTGCACATGTCCTCTACTGGTGAATGGATATACAAACCATAATACATCCCTGGAATGGAATACTATTTAGCACTAAAAAGGAGTAGATGACTGCAATATGCAACAGCACATTATGCCAAATGAAAGGATCCAGACTCGAAGAGCTACATGCTGTGTGATCCCATTCATGTGACAACCTCAAAAAGCAAAGCGAAAGGAACAGAAGACAGATCAGTGGCTGCCAGGGGCTGGGGTCAAGGGAGGGGTTGACTACAAAAGGAATCTTTTGAGTTAATGGGAACTCTTCTTGATGGTAGTGATGGTTACATGACTGCATCTGTCAAAATGCACAGAACTTACAACAAGATAGATGAGTTTTACTTTATGTAGGTTGTATCTCAAAGAATATATGAGTGCTAAGAATATGAGATATAAATATTAGAAGAAAAGTAAAGCGGGATAAAGCAGGCCAGAAAATGGCAGAGAAAGGCATGCCAAAAAGGGCTCAGGGAAGACATTGGGGCAGAGACCCAAGTGCTGTGTAGACACTTGGTATGAGACCTTTAGGAAGCAGGAACAGTGCCCAGAGTTCCTGAGCCTGGGGCGAACTGTCAGGGAACTGGGGCAAGGGGTCAAGAGGCTGGAGCAGGGGTGGGTGAGAGACTTAAGAAGTGAAGCTGAGGAGAGGGGAGACATGGAATACCATGCAGGCACTTGTAGACTGCAGAAAAAAGTCTATGAAGCCACTGGAGGGTTTTGAGCAGGGAGAGGCTGTATCTGATTCCCATCATATGTTGAGCTACCTGGTTGCTCTGAGCAGAACATAATGGCAAATGGGGATGGAGTGTGCATGGAAGGATTGAGAAACCACACAGGAAGTAAACACAGGATTGGTCAGCTTGTATCTTGCACACTCTATGTGCTCAATAAACTTCAGTCATATTATTCTTAATTCCTTTTGCCTGCCAACCTGAGGAGTCTCCCTTCAGTCAATCGGGTCAATTGCTGTCTTCAAAATATACCACGTGAACATCTTTCTTCTCTGCCTTTGCTCAGTTGTAACCCTGCCTGGGGTGCCTTCCCTCCTGCCCTCCATCTCAGGACCTTGGAGAAAAGAGCTAAACTTCCCAGAGCCTGGGACTGGAGCAGTACAACTGGCTTCCCTGGGCTTTTGTGAGTGGAAAATGACATGCACGTGGTCATCTCCTACTGAGAAAGACTCAAGTCTTTCTAATGATGAGTCCCTGGTTATGACATGGCCCTGAGACTGCTGAGTGCTGAGGACTTTCCTTGCGCTCCAGGCAGAGGAGGCCGACACATATGCCCTTTAAGAGTTTTGAGTGGGTTAAAGGAGCTGCCTTACTTGAAAGTGCTTTGATAGCTCTGCAGTGCTTTATATATAGAAATGAAGGCTATTAAGAATTATCACTCTTTTACTTGGCCTTTCCTGGCCTCAGTTTCCATTTCTATCAACTGGCCTCTTGAGTGTGACTTCTCTGGGGCCATCCTATATAAATGTGCACCCCCTAAGCCCCATCTTTATCTTTATTCTTAGTACTGATCCTATATATGTTATTTATCCTGCCTATTCTCTGTCTCCCTCACTGGAGCGTAAGCAGGGGCTTTTGCTAATTCTATCTGGTGCTGTATCCTTGGCATCAAAACAGTGCCTGGCCCACAATATCTGCTTAATCAATAGGTTTAATAAATGAATGAGTAAATCTTATGGACCACCCTACCTCAAACAACTAGCTCAGAGGCTGAGCAAGAGGAGGTGATTCCACATGTTTGCTGAACCAATGAGTGAATGAATATGCGTGCATGAAAGCACAGACCCACAAGATACAGAAACAGAAAACAAAACCCCATTTCACCTGAGGGAGAGTCCTTTATCTTTCGGTGTCTGTGACTACTCGGTTTTTATTAAAATTTGCTTTAGCAAACAGAAACCCATCTTTTGTTCTTTAACCTCCATTGTCATTTGTTGGCACCTGTGCCCACAGCCACTAGCATCCCAGTTCCTGCAGGAAGGGTGGGTTTGGAGATGCCCACGAATGGTCCATGAATCCTACCCAACCACTTCCATGGGATTTGCATTTACGTCACCCCAGGGCCCTGCCTTGCCTACTCGCTTTATGATAATCCTTTTTAAGCAAGGGTGGGCCTCGGCCACAGCGCCGCTCCATCTCCATGTGGTCACCAGGTGCATTTCCAGACTGTTTCATATGGATTAGGCAGAGGCACAGCATCCTCGCAAGCTTCTCGGTGCATTTTGGAACCTTGTGAAATTACATTATAGATTTATTGTGTAAACAGGACGCTGAGCGTAGCCATTGTCAAGCAGCCCCACAATCAAATGGCCCCGATCGGGAGGCTGGCTGAGGCCCAGGCTGGCAGCATACAAACCTTGCAATAAACTGGTCACACATTTGTTTATTTAATCCGCAGCTTCTAAGGGCCAATTTGCTAGTGAAAATAACCTTTTCACACACTTTATCAGGGAGATAATGGGAAGAGGGAAGTGGCTGGCAGATACAATGCAGAAGGTATCCCCTTTCAAGTCTAAACAGGGGTAAGGGGGACAGAGGTTGGAGGACAGTGCAGGGCCAGCTGCTCACCAGCTGTGTGGCCTTGAGCAAGGAACTAAGCCCCTCTGAGCCTCAGTTTCCTCATTGTCAGAAAAGGGATGATACTATCTGCACCATTGTGTTTTAAGAATTACATGATGTATGTTGTGGATGAGCACAAGGCCTGCCACCTAGGAGGTACTTAGCAAATACGACATTCTATCCTCCTCCATAGAATCAATCTGGTTTCAATGAACTTTACTCCTTCACGCATTCATTCATCACTCTGAGTCCACAAATAATTATTGAGAACACAGCATGCACCTACACTCACCTCCCTGCCCAAAGTGGCAGTTTTGTACCTGAAAGAGCTTGACCTTCACAATTAGAGTCCTGGGTTTGAGCTCTGGTTCTACCACTGACTGGTTGTGGGACCTACAGGAAGAAATCTTTCTGAACCTCAGCTTCTACATTTGTCAAATAAGGATTTCACAGCTCATGTGATTGTTACTGGGATCAGATGGAATAGAGACTGTGAAGGTGCCGTAGAAAGGACAGGTGTGCTACTTGGGTTAATCATTAGCATAATGGTAATAGTGCACACTTAAAAGGCCCTCTTCTAGCATCTGACATGCATTTAACTTACTTTTTCTTTTTAACAACCTAAAAGGTAGATATTATTATTATGCTCATACTGCATATAAATTAATTGGGACTTAACAGGGAGGTTAAGTAACTTGCCCCAGGTCATTCAGGTGGTAAGAGGGAGTCAGAAATAACAGCCAGGCAGTCTGACTCTAGAGTCCTGTCTTGTGACCACTATTCTATGCTGCCCAACACTGTAACAGTCATGATCATAATTGCCATTCCTTATTTAGTGTTTACCCTGCGGTGGTTGCTGTTTTGAAATATCTACGCATGTTTTCTCAAGTCCACACAGATGTGTGGGTGCTGGCTTCTCATTAGTTCTTTAAAAAGTTATTTTAATTGATAAAAATTACACATATTTGTTATGTACAACATGTGGATTTGAAATACGTGTACATCGACCAGGTATGGCTCACGCCTGTAATCACAGCACTTTGGGAGGCCAAGGCAGACAGATCATGAGGTCAAGAGATGGAGACCATCCTGGCCAACATGGTGAAACCCCATCTCTACTAAAAATACAAAAATTAGCTGGGTGTGGTGGCACACACCTGTAGTCCCAGCTACTCGGGAGGCTGAGGCAGGAGAATCTCTTGAACCCAGGATGCGGAGGTTGCAGTGAGTAGAGATTGCACTACTGCACTCCAGCCTGGTGACAGAGCAAGATTCCATCACACACACACACACACACACACACACACACACACACACACACAAAAGTATACATCATGGAATGGCTAAATTGAGCTAATTAACATAGGTATTATCGTACATACTTATTTTTTGTGGTGAGAACATTTGAAATCTACTCTCTTAACAATTTCCAAGAATACAATAAATTGCTATTAACTGTAGTTACCCTGTATATAATGGATCTCTGAAATTTATTCTTCTTATCTAGCTGAAATTTTGCATCCTTTAAGCAATATATCCCTAAGCCCTGGTAACCACTATTCTACTCTCGACTTCTATGAGTTCAACTGTTTTAGATTCTCACATGTGAGATCATGCACTACGTGTTTTTCTGTGTCTGGCTTGTATCACATAACCTAGTTGGTTCTTGATGACAGTAATAGAAGCCACTCTGATCCACTTAGAAATAAAAATTTCTTGGGAGGGTATGTGGGAGCTCACAAAATTGCTATGAAGTTTGGAGAACCAAGAGGCAAGAACCAAGCTGGGTGTGGTGGTGCACACCTGTAGTCCCAGCTACAGGTGTGCATCAATACAGGGAAGCAAATTCAGCCAAGGAGCTGCGCACCTCTGCCCCCGAGCTGCCCGCAAGCACGTCTGGCATGCCTCAGGCCTCTCCACTCTGCTGAATTCTATACGTGATCTCTGACCCTGTGCTCTGCAGGGTCCTGGGCAGAAAGTCGGGTTCTCCTCAGGTCCCATGCTGTGCTCTCAGCTCTGCTTGCCTTTGGAGTTGGGTAGAGAGGGGATTGGACCCTTTGGTTTCCAGAATGGGAAGATGGCTTCTTTTCTTTCTTAACTTGGAATTGACCCAGTAGGGAGGGATTTGGATATTCTGCAGCCTCAAATGGCAGACGGCAGAAGGTATTATCTCATTTAACAGACATGGAGGTGAAATGCTTTGCTCCAAGTCTTGGAGTTGACAAAAAAAGCTCAGACCATCCGTGCTCCTAACAGGACCCAGGTTGGCTTTCTGAGGACACAGGGGGATATAACATAATTCCCCCTAAGTTTCTTTCTCAATTTTCAAAATCCAAGGATTTCTAAAAAATATTTCTACCCTTTGATCCAGTTTTTCTACTTCAAGTTTCCTGTGGTATGGAAATAAAGACTATGATACAGATTTACACAGAAGAATGTTCAAGGCAACTTGATTCCTTATATAGTGATACTGGAAATAAGCATTTGATATCAAGGGGATCTGACATGGAAATAGGTTAAGAGAGATGTCTATATGATGAAATATTATGTATTCATTAAAGCTGATTATTTCCAATGACTTGAGAAAAGTAATAAGTAAAAGTAAAATGGAACAAAATAGAACTGAATATAGAATATAATCTAAGATTTTGGGAAAAAAATTCTCCCATATGCATAGGAAAAAGATTGAAAAGAAATATTTAACTTTTTGTACTGATTATTTTTGGTTAGAGGGGTTATGATGATTAGTTTATCTTTATTTCTATCTGGATTTTGTATAATAACTTTTTTTTTTTCCCTGTTACAAACAGAAAAAAGGTTGAGAAAAAAGTTAGAATATACAAAATGGTACAGCTTCATGGTGAAAATAGTACTGGTATACTCTACTGGTGTTGCATGAGTGGGTGCAATCTTTTTGGGAGAAAAAACACAGTAATAGATAAATGTTCTAAAGAGGTTTATGCCCTTTCACTCCAAACACTTACCTCTGGGAACTTCCTTTTTTATTCTGGGGATATAATTCACTAGAGCTGTGTGTAATGAAGATGCTCATTATAATGTTATCTAGAACAACAAACTCTGTATAAAAGCTAAATGTCCAATGATTGGTGAACAGTTCCATAAATTATGGTGCATCAACATGAAGGAGTATTATGACACCATTAAAATGATAATTATGAAGACTGTAGGAATGCAGAATACATTTCTGATAGGATGCAAAGTGCAAAATGCAGAGCATCAAGTCTGCAGCAATATAACATGCATCCAAGCCTAGAATAAATGCTCAATATATGGACAGCCAAACAATTATTATGGTCAAGTGAAAGGAATTCAGAGAGATGATTATTATTTAGTTTTGTCAAAACTTGATTTAAATATTGTCGATGTTTCCTCCTGTTGCTGGAGCTTGCATTTCCCTAAACAAAGCTCTTTTGATACTGGTTTAAAGCAGGCTGGTGGAGTAGTGGGTGGGCTTTGTAAAATCCAGATACTTGAGCAAGAGGCAACTGGAGAGCCTGGGTGTGGTGTGGGTGGGGCTTTACAACACTTTGTATGCCAGAGTTTCAGGTTCACTTCTGGAAAATGGAGAGTTGAGGAAGAGGATTAGTCTCTGAGAGTCTCCCAGCTCTGATATTTTTCAAATCAATGTTTATTTAGCTCTCAGTGTCAGACACATTGTTATGCATTCTGCTGATCACCACTCTTGGGGTTGGTTCTATCACTGACATCATTTTGAGGACATTGAACGTCAGATTCAGAGCAATGAAATGGCTCATACAAGGCTAATAGCCAGCAAGTGGTAGAGAAAAGGTCCAGTTGTTTCACCCCACCTCACATTTTATTTTCTTAGCCCATCATTACTTTAGCTTGTGAGGCCCATTGTAGCCTGGTCCTCATTCACTCCTTCTTCCTTGCAATCTCTAGAGATCTGAGACCCAGTTAACTTGCTACAGTTGCCTTTTGACTTCACAGAAACTTCAAGTTCACCAGTTAGTAGGAGAATACATACTCATTGTCTGGAGATGGAGTTGAAACAGGTATAGGAGATTTGCTTTTAAATATGAGGTTTTAAAAGTGGGTAAGGAAATCATTGTTATGACCTTATCATTATTATTATTTTTTTGAGACAGGATCTCACTCTGTTGCCTGGGCTGGAGTCTAGTGGCACAATCTCAGCTCACTACAACCTAAGCTTCCTACATTTAAGCGATCCTCCCGCCTCAGCCTCCCGAGTAGCTGGGACTACAGGCGTACACCATCACCCCTGACTAATCTTTGTATTCTTAGTAGAGACGGGATTTTGCCAGATTTCTCAGGCTGGTCTCAAACTCCTAGGCTCAAGTGATTCGCTTGCCTCCGCCTCCTAAAGTGCTAGGATTATAGGTGTGACCACCGCACCCAGCCTGACTTAATTTTTTATTGTGTGTATTTTTTCCCTTAAAAGTGGGAAGGCCTGGGAAACTGATTGATTAAACAAGGTATAGTCAGTTATGGCTAATCTAAAAATTTCCATTTTTGTTAGTACAGAGAGTGTTTTTAACCGCTAATACCATTTGTATCTGTTAATGAATTAAACCACCACGTATTTCTTGAGGATCTATTTATTAAACCACCACGTATTTCTTGAGGATCTCTTTGGTGCTAGAGATGAGAGAATGAGGTCTGTAATTCGAGGAGCTCAACCTAAAGTGCCTTAGAGTATATTCAGGCTGGGTGGGAGGCAAGGAAGATCTGATGTAGAGAAATCTAACACAGGATGCATTTACCAACATACCTAAATTCTCCAGGTGGTTCATATAGTGAAATAATAATTTTCAAAAATTAAAAAGAAGAAAGAAGGCGGAATGGGAGTTTAGGAATTACACGGTTTGGTGCAGAGACACATTCGCCATGGCAGTTAGAGTGCCTTGGATGATTTTCCAGTAGGTTATGAGCTTTGGTGAGTTATCACCTGCATTGAGAAGAGGCCCTTCATTTGTGGCGGGAAGAACCGTGGATTCGGCGGCAGCCAGACCTGGTCTAGTCCCAGTGCTGCCACCTACTGTGTGACTTTGGGCAGGTCATAGAAGCCTAGGCGCTTGGTGGGATGGGATCTTAAAGGGGTGATCAGTTCAACCCCCATCCCATTCTGAGCCTGAGAATGCCTTTACCCCATTCAGTGAAAAGGACAGTGAAATGACAGCTAAGACGATAGCCACCCCTGTTTGAAGACCTACTATGTGTCCTTCCAAGCAGCCTATATTCAAGTATTTCAATAATACCATGAGTTAGTGCTATTACCCAAGGTCTCAGGATTTTACTGCAGCACCCAAGAATGTGAGACTCGAAAGGAGAGAGGGAGAAAGAATGAGATGGAGCGCTGTTTATCCTGGGGAATGTTCTGGGTCCATCTAAAAGTTCTATAGCACAGACGAAAGGGACAGAAAGGGCCAGGGAGAGCAAGATTTCTGGGCTTCCCCTCATACAAAGATAGGGCGCTGGGCCAGATTACCAGCAGAAAGGAGAACTGTGTCCATGTGCAAGGCCTTTAGTGCGCAGTCGCCCTCCCTGCTAGCAAGCGTGGCTGAGTTCAAATCCTGGAGTTGAATTACTCTATAACTCTTTCAGGGGAGGGTGTATGTGGGGGAGAATGGTGTTGGTTGTGGTCAGCAGCAAGAAGGAAGCATTTTGAGGCCTCCCCTAGAGATTTTACAACTGTTGCAATGAGATTTTACAACTGTTGCTGTGTCTGTGAATGGGATGGTTAGTAGTCTTCTGACCATGTCTCTGTTTAATGAGGTGTGCCCCAAGCAAATTTTCCAATGGAGGGGAATCATTTCCATATCTGCTTTGCTCCCCTACCATTCGTCGGGAAGACAGGAGAAGCATTGCTAAGTTTTGCTAGTCTTGAAACATACCAGGTGCCCTCCCAGACCAGGGGCTATGCATTTGCGAGTCCCTCTACCCGGAACACCTTTTCTCCAGATCTGTGCTCCATGTCCTGCTCCTTCATTTCATTTATGCACCTGTTCAGACGTCATTTCCCCAGAGAGGCCACTCCTGATGGAATGCAGAAAGAGCTATAGGAGCCCCGTCCAGCTCCCACATTGCTGTGAGTGCTGGCTGTTAGTGGGCACAGTTGCCTTCTTTCTCCAGAAGACTGACCTTGGCTGATGAAAGTCTTCTCGCCTAGCAGATTATGCCCCTCAGTCTCCCTTATCCTTCACTTGGCCAAAGCTTGACTTCAGCAGATCCGTATCTTTAATCCCATCTCAGCTCCTTGTCCAGCCTTATTCCGCCTCCCTCCCTTCCAGGTGTGACTGTATATACCCAAGTCCCAGTCTCAGGCTCTGCTTCTAGGGAAATCAGCTAAGACTAACTCCAACTAGAACCACCTGTGGTCACTCTTGACCTGTCATCCTGATTCATTTTTGCATCACGGTCCAAATTCTGCCAGGCATTGCATCTTGCATTTATTTGTTTGTTGTCTGTCTCCTGTGCAATGCAAGCTCCCTGAGAGCCCGTCTATGTCATTTCTACCTGCTGCTTTGTCCCTAGGTCCTACTGCAGAGCTGGGATCACAGCAGGGTGATCCTTTTTGTGGAATAAAGGGCTCTCTGCATGGGAGGACAAGAGCTCAGAATGTTCCAGAGTAGTCAGGCTAAAAGGATCCAGAAATGAGTTCTTCGGATTCTTAGCTCTAAAAGAATTTTACTCACTGTCAAGATGAGGTCAACAAGAGTGAGATTTCATACCACTTTACTTTGGATTTCTTTGTGTGTGTGTGTGTGTGTGTGTGTACTTAAAATGTGAAGGGAAAGGGCAAAAGATTTCAGACATGTGGCATTAATAATTTTGAGACATGAGATATTCTGGAAAGAGTTCTGGTCTCACAACTTTTAAGAATAACTTGTTTATTTATTTGGCTAACATTTCATGAGTGATCACTGTGCTGGACTTAGAGCTGGGTCCTAGCGACCATTGAAAATATGGTCTCTGCCTTTGGAAGCTCCTAGATATCTGGGTTTTAAGATTGGGTTTGTCCCTAATCAGCTGCATGACCTCAGACAAGGTCTGCCATTCTCTGGGCTTGTTTTCCATTTCTAAAGCAAGGGCACTGGGCCAGGTGACCTCTAAAGCTCTCCGCCAGCTCCATGTCTCAAAAACTAAGTCTTCCTTTCAGACAGGCTGTCTGATTTTCATGGCCATCAATATTTCTCTAATCATCACCTTCCCTTATTTTCTCTGGGGACTGGAATTAAAGCTAACTGCTTTTACCAGATATAATTTCAACATTGTCACAGTCAATGCAATTGAATCAAACCTGGACAGAGGAGAAGGTGGGGGCTCCCCACACATATTCAGCTTAGTTTGAGTCCAGCTGGTGGTCCTGATGATGTCCCATTACCCACCGAGGCTCCTCAGACTCAATTCCCCTCTGCTACAAATGTCTGAAACCAGTGCCATCTGCATCCTGCCTCGTACCCCCAGCACATGCTAATGAAAGCATCGATTTTCCTATTCTCTGCCACAACAGTTATTTCAGAGGTAAATGCCTCCTGTTTGTGGTTGTTAAATCTGCTTTACGTTGGACAGCTGGGGATGGGTGGGTGGGAAGACTGGTCTGGGTAGAGCTAAGCTGGGGAAAATCTGGGACAGATTGTCAATATCTGACAGGCTGCAGGACCTTTGACCAGCCGCTGCTTTCCCAGCCTTAGTTTCCTCATCTTTAAGATGACCGTTGTGGTGGGTCTGAGGTTTAAAACAAAATTGTTTAAAGCCACGGAATGCTTTGATTACAGAAAATCTTATGTATATAACAATGTGTAAACCATGGAAAGGAATAGCTTCATTTGGAATGGGGTTGGGGTGGGAGGCTCCCCATCCAGCCTTCTCCTTGTTCTCCACCCAGACCTCTGGGGCACGTTCAGCAACATTGAGGCTCTGGGGAGCATAGTTTGAAAACTGCCAGGCTAGGTGGACTCAACTAGTATTTTAAAGTTCTCAATAACAGATAAGAAGATGGGGCATGGGGAAGAGGCAAAAGAAAAAGAAGGATCAAGGTGGTGTGACGGATAAATTCAGCTGCATCTGAGGAAGTGGCTGATCTGATTGCTCTTCACTGAGGACTCATTTCCAGATTCTGCCTTTTGTCCAGAATCTTCCTTTCTAGCTAAATTACAGGTAGAGGCAACCTGGCCCCTGTGGGTGGTTAAGTGCACAGACCCTCTGGTTTGAATCCCAGCTCAGATATTTTCTAGCTGTGTGATCTTGGACAAGTCTCTTCACTTTTCTGAGACTCAGTTTTCTCATCTCTAAAACGGGGAAAATATCCCAGCACTTTGGGAGGCTGAGGTGGGTGGATCATGAGGTCAGAAGTTCAAGACCATCCTGACTAACATGGTGAAACCCCACCTCTACTAAAAAAATACAAAAATTAGCCGGATGTTATGGTGCATGCCTGTAATTCCAGCTACTCAGGAGGCTGAGGCAGGAGAATCGCCTGAACCCAGATGAAGGTTGCAGTGAGCTGAGATCATGCCACTGCACTCCAGCCTGGGTGACAGAGCAAGACTTTGTCTCAGAAAGAAAAAAAAGGGCAAAATAACACTCAGTTATTGCTTCCCATAGGCACCATGTAGTTCTCTGATTCAATGCAATCACAGGCATTTTAATCCTTGGAAACAATAATGCTAATCACTTATTGATCACTTGCTACATATGAGTTCCCCTGTGTGTGTGTGTGTGTGTGTGTTTTTTTTTTTTTTTGGAGATGGAGTTTTGCTCTTGTTGCCCAGACTAGAGTGCAGCAGTGGTGTGATCTTGGCTCACTGAAAATCTGCCTTCTATTTTCAAGTGAATCCCTATGTCTGTTCTGCACAACCACTCAGCAAGAGAGGGGTTGTGGTAATTGTCTTCCAAGTAGGGTTTGGAGAGGAGAATCTAAAAACAGCGTCAAGATTTGAACTCAGGTTTGTTTGACTTCAAAGATTATTAGGTTCTTGATTTTATACTAAGCACTTGAAATTCTTTTAACCACCCTTCTCTGCTATGCTTGGGAAGCACTGAAACAAACCATGTTTGTCAGAATCTTTTTGACAGCTTGGAGGGTTGTTATATCTACTTTCTTCCTCTCAGTAGGCTGTATATTCACATTGCTTTGAAATTCCTTCAAGACACAGAAAGCTGATCTTGACCTTGTCTTGGCAGGGTGTCACTGGTTCCAGTGGTCCCAGTGAATCCAATTACTTGCAATCATTGAATAACCGAACCACTTATCTGTAGCAGTTACTATATTGCTTGTTGGGTACAAGGGAATCAATGAGACACAATCTCTGCCCTCAAGGAGCTCTCAATTTAATGAAAGAAACACACACACATTAGAAAACAATCTTGCAGAGTGGAAACTGTTATGAAAGAGGGGTTCTGGGAGCACAGAAAAGCCTGGAAGGCTTCCAGTGGAGGTGGGCCTCAGCCTCAGACTAAAGGATGAATGCGTGATAGTCACAGCCAGGAGAGAAAAAGAGTTGGCAATGGGGACCTGGAAAAGCAGAGAAACATTATATGCAAAGATATAAGGATAAGGAAGGGCATGGGGCATTCGGAGGAATAGCAACAGTTCAAACGACTGGAGAAGGAACAAGGGGGCAGGTTAATGAGATGGCAGTGAGAAGCCACGGTGTTCTGAAAATGGAGCTAAGTGGTTGGAACTTGGAGTCACTGAGAGGTCTAGAGCAGAATTCGGAGGAGATTATTAAAGGAGTTCCATGGAGGCTGTGCTGGAGCAAAAGCCCAGGGAGGAGGCTGGGGAAGTGACCCTGGAGAGTGATGATGGAGTTTGGACCAGAGTGGTGGCAGCAGGCTTGGTCAGGGAGGTGCATTGAATACATTTGAGGGCTCGAATCTCTAGGATATCGTGTGCTGGCTGTGGAGTCCAGTATGATTTTGAAACCATGCCCCCAAAAGTTAAACCAGTAACTAACAGAAATTCTTGAGTGTACAGGATGGCATGTAAGAAAAGAAACAACTTGCTGATATGCTGAAACTCCCTCAGCTTGTAAAGTAACAACACTACCTGAAATCAGTTAGAACCAATATGGCCAACTAGAGTCTGCACAGAACCAGCTTGCTGACATCACAACCTGAGTTTCTACCACGTGTTTCATACTAATTTCTCCTCCTGTTTGCACTTGTCATCCATGAAGGAGCATGAACAGATAACTGCGCATACTCAAGGACTTTCCAGACCATGCCTTTTCTTCTAACCTAAGAATCCAACCTCTAAACCTTTTCTAATAAAATTACTGCCTTGAAGCCGACACAGGGAGACAGATTGGAGCTGGACTCCTGTCTCCTCATTGACTGACTTGCAATAAAAATATTTTCTTTTCCCAAGAAACCCCTGTGTTATAGTATTGCCTCTTACCACATCAGACAGCAAGCCCCTTCTCCTCGGTAACAATTTCAGGATTTTTCTGATTTGTGCAATGGAGTGGGTAGTGATGCCTTTCCCCAGGCTGGGAATCCTGGAGGAGCAGGGCTCTGTGGCTGAGGATGAGCTCTGTGTAGGACGTGCTGGATTTAAAGGGCCGGTAGTGGGGGTGGTGGTGGGGTATTCAAGTGGAGACATCCATCAAACTCTTGGCTACATGGGCCTCAGCCTCTAAGTTAGGAGACGAGATTTGGATCACTAGCTCACATACTAAGAGAGATTGAGATGTTTTAGAAGTATATGCAAAGAGAGAAAAAGAGACAGACAAGGAAACCCAGACCCACCTGGGTGAATCAAGCCACAAAAAGGTAAGAAGGCTCTTTGGAAGACAGAAGTCTTTTCCTGGGACATGTAAGGTGTTTTACAATTCTGTAGCCTCTTAACAGAGCAACGGTGGAAGACAACTCTATCTCAAGGTGCAAGTATCGTGTTCTCACAATATTATCTGAGAGCTGTTACTAAATCCATATCACATCCAATTTTTCCATTTTACAGAGGATAAAAAAATAAAGAAAATAACTGTTCAGTTTGGTTACTATTTCTTTCTAACTATATTCCCTTAATGAGGCATTTGCCTGCAACACGGTCTGTTATGTATTCCATGTTTTATAAAAGATCTCTTGGGGAAAATAACCCAGGAAACACAATTTTTCAGCACCATCTCCTTTTATTAAGAATAATGAAAAGGAAACAAGAATCATTCTCCCAGTCAAACACACTTCTGTTGCCTCTTATTGGTGTTTTTATGACAACTGCCAGGTAGTACTGGCGGCCATGGAGCTGCTTTCACACAGATGTGCATCCATTTTATTGCCATTCTAATGCCCCGGTGGCATGTATATCAAGGCAGGTGGGTGTATGCATATAAATCTATTGTACACATATATATTGCCCATATCCGAGTAAGTGTTTGGGATGGTGCAAGACCTTAAAATCACACACACACACACACACACAAAATAGGCTCTTTGCCCAGAAAAGCAATCATCCTTCAAAATGGGCAGAAGAGCAAACAGGGAAATTAACCCAGGAGGGGAAATGCAAAACAAAAGCGATGCTGTTAATTGGAAACTCTGCTCTGGTTTTTGGACATAACTGGGGGTTCTTCACACCCTCTCTCTGGGTGTGTTTGGCCACGCTCATGGCTGGATTGCTGCCCACACACAGACGGCTCCTGCCCATGGCTCCAGCCTAGACCTCCCACCAACCCTTCAGATGTGTAGATGCTACTGCCAACTGGACATCTTCCCTTGCATGTTCCACAAGCACCTACACTCTGCTGGTATAAATCTGAGTCATATTCTCTCTGCCTCCTCTTCTTCAGTTGACAGCTCCATAGGTCACCTCATGGCCTCAGGCAGGGGTCACTCCAGACTCCTCCCTCTCCTTTACCCAAGTCTGCAGATATTTACTGAGCTAATACCAGGTGCCAAGCACTCATCTAGACTCTGTGTATGTAAAGGTGACCTAAAACATGTTCCCTGTTCTTAAGGAGCTCATAGTTCCATGAGGAGGCAGAATTACTTAGTCATTAAGAGCCTAAGGATTCAAATTCAGAAAGATCCAACGTCAAATCCCAGCTCTGGATTTGCTGCCTGATATTGGGCCCTTAAGCTTCATTTTCTTCAATTGTAAAATGAGAGCAATAATAACAGATCCTACCCCATCAGGGGTGTTGTTGTAAGAGTCAAATGCAATAATTCATGAAAACCACTTATCACAAAGCCTGGGCAGAGTAGAAGCTTGACAAATGTAAGTCCTTTTTAGGTATCAACTGGATGATAAGACAGAGGTTGCCTATTGCCTCTCATGTCTATTTTCCCCTTCTCCCCGAGTGGTATTATAGTGGGCTACATGGCTACTCAAAATGAAGACACATTTTCTAGCCTCCTTTGTGATCTGGTGTGATCAGTGTGGCTCAGCTATGGCCAATGAGACTTCTAGAAAGCCTGCTTAAGAAAGGGATGCCTTCTTCACCTGTTTCTCCAACCTGCTATCTGGAACATGGATGTAATGGCTAGAGTCACAGAAGCTCTGCAAAGCCATGCTTTAGTCAGGGTAGATGTCGCAGGTTGGGTCCCCCAGGAGGCAGACCCTGAGATGGAGCTGGTATACAGGAGGTTTATCAGGGAGTGCCGTTGGAATCTAAACCCAAGGCAGGAAGAGGGAGGAAGCAGGATTGGACAAAGCGAGGGGCCAGTTGTCACATAGTAGTGACAGGGTTGGGCCTCTGATCTACTTCTCTGCTTCAGTCCTGGGATGTGAGCTGCTTTAGGAGGGGCATGACTCCAGAAGTTACCTCTGTAGCAGAGGCAGTCTTTGCAGGGAGAGTTGGGGGCTGTGTGCTGGCAGCAACTGGGACAATAAGCCTTTTTTTAGAGGGAACTGTGAAAGTGCCACTCATGTCCATCTCAGTAAGTCACTGCTATAAATGGGGCAACCCAATAAAGTTTATTCTTCACTCATGTGACAGTCCATCACAAGGATTTCTGGTCTGGTGGTGACTCAGGGACACAGGCTCCTTCCATCCTGTGACTCTGCCCTCTTCTAGGTCCTCAGAATCCTCTTGGTTAAACAGGCAGAGGGGGAAAGAGAAGGGAGGACTGTTTGGGGAGTTCTATGGGCCAGGCCTGGCAGGGAGCTCCTGTGCACTTTTCATTGGCCAGTGGGAAATGTTTAGATGTGCATTCATGAAGACGCTAGATGGGGTTTGGGAAATGCCTGAGCAGCCTTTTTCAGAGATTGTGAAGATGAAGGCCACACTCCGGGAAAGGTAGGGTGGTGGCTTGGCAGGAGCTTGGGTCTAGGAGGTTGGGGCACCAACATGCCCACCTTGGACAACTTTGCCTTTGGGCTTGGCTTATGTAGGACAGACATAAATGACTACCTTTTCTAAGCCTCTGTTACACTGTTTACAATCTAATCCCAATAAATTGAGAAGTAGGAAAGCAAACAGTACTGGGTGATGGGTGCTGAGATTGAGTAAACACAAAGGAGGAGCAGTTGCTCCCTCCTCAGGGCTCAAGGAGGGTTTCTTGGAGCTGATGATAGCTGAACTGAGATGGGAAGAATGAGTGGAAGTTGACCAATTGCCAGAGGTGATGGTGGGAGGGGTGGTTCTAGTCATTGACCCAGAGCCAGGGCACAGATGGTGTTTTGCATGAGTCTGAAGACTAAAAAAATAGGTGCTTTTGTGATAAACCCCCATAGGACACAGAGGTTCATAAAACAGGGAGGATACGCATTTTGTTCAGAGACTGGTGCAAAGAGAAATAAATAAATGAACATGTAAAAATTTCTCGACCAACCCCCAAGCAATTTGGTGATCCATTGTTCCCTTGGGGTCTCATAATCTTCCCTTACATAATTCTATTATAGTACCTATGATGCTGTGCTCTAATTACTATTTGATGTATCTGACACTCCACTTGACTTCAAGGTCAAGGACTTTTAAAACTCATTCCTATGCTCATACCACCTAATGCAGCCTGGTACATGGAGTTCTAAACAAATGTTTGCCACCTGAACGAACAACACATAAGTCCATTTTGTTACAAAGAGCTAGGAAACCATTCTGTAGTTGAACTGAAATCCATTTCTTTTTACTGCTCACCAATCCAACTTCGATTCTCAGACATTTATTGGGTGCCTGTGATATTCAAGGCTCTGTGTTAAATTGCAGAAGGTGGGCTATAAAGACAAAGAAGCCCCCGTCCTCAGCCCTCTGGAGCTTACCAGACTCTGTCATAATAGCCCATCAGGGAAGAAAGAAGAGTTCTTGTTCAGTGACTTCCCACTGGCTCTGTGTGCGTCCCTGAACCTGACTGGCTCCTCACATACAGGTTGCTACACCAGGGGAGATCTAGCTCAGGCAGAGGAAAGCACACTCTCATGTGTTGCTAGGACAGCCTGCTGCTTCTAAGCTTTTGAAGTAGGAGTTTCAGAATCTCCCCTTCACCAATGTGCAAGAGCTCTGACCCAGATGACTGCTCCTCATTCATTCATTCGTTCATTCCATTTCATAAAGCAAGCACTGGGCCAGGCACTAGGAGGGCGTCAGGGCTTTAGAGATCAGTAAGGTGTAGCAGATTCTCTACCCACTGTGGCTCTCACTACTCACATCTACAACTGCTTTCTACTGCCAGTACCTGTGAAATTCTACCTGAGGGCTTTCTCTGGCTGTTGGAGCACTTACCCATGTGTGGCATGGGCTGGCAATACTGGGAGTCAACCAATGGCAGGTGGAGATGGTGAATAAATATTTCAGCTGCCTTGTGCATCACGTGGGGCCACTCTGGGGTATGCATGACACTATCTCCCTGAAGTCCCCAGGGCTTTGAACTCTGGTGGCCCACAGTGGAAACCTGCTCATCAGTGTACCTGTCCTATATTTCTGTCCCTGCATCATTTCCCCATCCTTCCTGGGATTGCCTGCTATATCAACTACATGCACTTAAATTCTGGTCTCAAGGTTTTCTTCTGGGGGGAACCCAACCAACCTAAGACACTAGATATCTGTCCTCACAAAGTTGATCCTGTAACAAGAAAGTCTGATGCTTAGTTATATGACGGGAGAGTAGATGCTATAATAAGGAAGATACAGGAGCCAGAGGAGCTCACAGCATGGGTTCAGGAAAAGTATTTTGCAGGAAGCGACTTTAAGCTGAATGCATACATTTGCTCAATTTTTTCCTTTGGATATTGATATAGTTTGGTTGTGTCCCCACCAAAATCTCATATTGGATTGTAGATCTAATAATTCCCATGTGTTATGCGAGGGAACTGGTGGGTGGTAATTGAATCATGGGGGAGGTTACTCCCATGCTGTTCTTATGATAGTAAGTTCTGACTAGACCCAGTGGTTTTATAAGGGGCCTTTTTCACTTTGCTTGACATTCAGTTTCTCTCCTGCCCCCCTGTGAAGTGATGCCTTCTGACATGATTGTAAGTTTCCTGAGGCCTCCACAACCATGGTGAACTGTGAGTCACTTAAACCTCTGTTCTTTATAAATTACCCAGTGTCAGATATTTCTTCACAGCAGTGTGACAACAAACAAAGATACAGGTATCTTCTATCTACCATACCTTGTTATGCAACAATAGGTCTGAATAGCCTCCCACCCCTGGAGTTGTGTAGCACACTTTGCTAGGATTCCTTCTAAATTCCTTTGGAAGGAAAGGGGGATTAGTGAGAACCAGTTGCAGGGACCAGCCAGGAAGGTGATTTATATTGGCCACCTCATCTAATTTTCAGGTCAGTCTTGGAGTCATGATTCACATTTTAGAGACAGGGAAACAGACTCAGATAGGTCCTTCTTGCCCAAGAGCACACATCGTGCTTTGGAGATGACCTGGAGGTGGGAATTATCACTCTGATGTTACTGATGAGGCAACTACCGTGGTTCAGCCAGGTGAGATGGCCTCAGAGGCACACTGTGGTGAGCTGGAATCAGAAACCACCACTGCTTGACTCTGCTCCTTCACTCTCTCCTCCCTCTCAAGCTGCCTGTGAGCCAGGTGGGATGCCCCTGGAGACCACCATGGGGAGTGCCCACCAAGCGCAGCCCTCCATGAGGCCGGGGAGGCTCCAGGGAAAGGATGGTGTTACAATATAGTGTCATATTTAAGAAAAAGCTCTGGACTTGTACTACTTGTATGCAAATCTTGGTTCCATAAATTAGAGTGATATGATTTAGGCAAGGCATTTACCTTCTCTGAGCCTCAATTTTCTCATCCATGAGATGGGGATAATAATAGTAACTACCTCATGGGGTTGCTGTGAGAATAAATAGCAAGTGCTCCAGATAGTGCCAAAACAATATACAATCCATAAAGCACTATAGAGTCAACTTGCTTAATGTTTGGTAGGAATGGACACTGAGTTGAGATACTTAGAGACATGATTCCATTTCATTCTCAAGAGTCAGTGAGTTTTGGTTTCTGTAGCCTTATAGTATAGTTCGAAGTCAAGTAGTGTGATGCCTCTAGCTTTGTTCTTTTTGCATAGGATTGTCTAGGCTATACAGGGTCTTCTTTGATTCCATATGAAATTTAAAATAGTTTTTTTTTTCTAATTCTGTGAAGAGTATCAATGGTAGTTTAATGGGAATAGCATTGAATCTATAAATTACTTTGGGCAATATGGCTATTTTCACGATATTGATTCTTCCTATCCATGAGGATGGAATGTTTCCCAGTTGTTTTCTGTCCTCTCTTATTTCCTTGAGCAGTGGTTTGTAGTTCTCTTTGGAAGATGTCCTTCACATACCTTGTTAGCTGTTTATTCTCTTTGTAGTGATTGTGAATGGGAGTTCATTCATGATTGGGCTCTCTACTTGTCTATTGTTTGTGTAAAGGAACGTTTGTGATTTTTGCACATTGATTTTGTATCCTGTGACTTTGCCGATGGTGCTTATCAGTTCAAGAAGTTTTTGGCCTGAGATGATGGGATTTCTAAGTATAAAATTATGTCATCAGCAAACAGAGACAACTTGGCTTCCTCTCTTCCTATTTGAACACGCTTTATTTTTTTCTCTTGCCTGATTGCCCTGGCCAGAACTTCCAATACTATGTTGAATAGGAGTGGTCAGAGAGGGCATCCTGCCTTGTACAAGTTTTCAAAGGGGATGCTTCCAGCTTTTGCCCATTCAATATGACATTGGCTGTGGGTTTGTCATAAATAGCTCTTATTATTTTGAGATATTTTCCATCAATATGTAGTTTATTGAGAGTTTTTAACATTAAGGGAGGTTGAATTTTATCATATGCTTTTTCTGCATCTATTGGGATAATCATGTGGTTTTTGCCTTTTGTTCTGTTTATGTGATGGGTTATGTTTATTGATTTGCATATGTTGAACCAGCCTTGCATTGCAGGGATGAAGTTGACTTGATTGTGGTGGATAAGTTTTTAGTGTGCTGCTGGATTCAGTTTGTCAGTATTTTATTGAGGAGTTTTGCATCCATGTTCATCAGGGATACTGGCCTGAAGTTTTGTTTTTTTGTTGTGTCTCTTCCCGGTTTTGGTATCAAGATGATGCTGTCTTCATAAAATGAGTTAGGGAGGGTACCTCCTTTTCAATTGTTTGGAATAGTTTTGGAAGGAATGGCACCAGGTCTTCTTTTGTTTCTGGTAGAATTCAGCTGTGAATCCATCTGATCCTGGACTTTTTTTGGTTAGTAGGTTATTAATTACAGCCCCAATTTCAGAGCTTGTTATTGGTCTATCCAGGGATTCAACTTCTTCCTGGTTTAGTCTTTGTAGTGTGTATGTATCCATGAAGTTATCCATTTCTTCTAGATTTTCTAGTTTATTTGTGTAGAGGTGTTTATAGTACTCTCTAATGGTAGTCTGTATTTCTGTGGGGTCAATGGTTATATCACTTTATCTTATTGTGTCTATTTGATTATTCTCTCTCTCCTTTATTAGTCTAGTTACTGGGTCTACCTATTTTGTCTTTTTTTTTTCCCCTAAAAACAGCTCCTGGATTTGTTGATTTTTGGAGGTTTTTTTTTTGTGTCTATATCTTCTTTAATTCTTCTCTGATCTCAATTATTTCTCATCTTCTGCTAGCTTTTGAATTAGTTTGCTCTTGCCTCTCTAGCTCTTTTAATTGTAATGTTAGTGTGTCGATTTGAGATATTTCTAGCTTTCTGTTGTGGAAGTTTAGTGCTATAAATTTCCCTCTTAACACTGCTTTAGCTATGTTCCAGAGATTCTGTTATGTTGTCTCTTTGTTTTCTCATTGGTTTCAAAGAACTTCTTGATTTCTGCCTTAATTTTATTATTTACCCAGGAGTCATTCAGGAGCAGGTTGTTCAATTTCCATGAAATTATGTGGTTTTGAGTGAGTTTCTTAATCCTGAGTTCTAATTTGATTGCACTATGGTCTGAGAGACTGCTATGATTTCAGTTCTTTTGCATTTACTGAGGAGTGTTTTATTTCCAATTATGTGGTGGATTTTAGAATAAGTGGCATGTGGCACTGAGAAGAATATATATTCTGTTTATTTGGGGTACAGAATGCTGTAGACATCTACTAGGTCTCCTTGATCCAGAGCTGAGTTAAAGTCCTAAATATTCTTGTTAGTTTTCTGTCTCATTAATCTGACAGTGGGGTGTTAAAGCCTCCCACTATTACTGTGTGTCTTTGTAGGTCTTCAAGAACTTGTTTTATGAATCTGGGTGCTCCTATATTGGGTGCATATATATTTAGAATAGTTAGCTCTTCTTGTTGAATTGTTTCCTTTACCATTATGTAATGCCCTTCTTTGTCTTGTTTGATCTTTGTTCGTTTGAAGTCTGTTTTATCAGAGACGAGGATTGCTTTTTGCTTTCCATTTTCATGGTAAAATTTCCTCCATCCCTTTATTTTGAGCTTGTGCGTGTCTTTGCACATAAGATGGGTCTCCTGAATACAGCACACTGATGGATCTTGACTCCTTATTCAAGTTGCCAGTCTTTCTCTTTTAAATGGGGCATTTAGCTTATTTACATTTAAGGTTAGTATTGTTTTGTGTGAATTTGATCCTGTCATCATGTTGCTACTTGGTTATTCTGCATACTAGTTGATGCAGTTTCTTCATAGTGTCATTGGTCTTTGTATTTTGGTGTGTTTTTACAGTGGCTGGTACTGGTTTTACCTTTCCATATTTAGTACTGTTACCAAAACAAGCATATAGACCAAAGGAGCAGAATAGAGACCTCAGAAATAACACCACACATTTACAACCATCTGATCTTTGACAAACCTGACAAAAACAAGCAACGAAGATAGAATCTCCTGTTCAGTAAACACTGCTGGGAAAACTGGCTGGCCATGTCCAGAAAACTGAAACTGGACCCCTTCCTTAAACCTTATACAAATATTAACTCAAGATGGATTAAAGACTTAAGTATAAAACCCCAAATCATAAAATCCTAGAAGAAAACCTAAGCAAACCATTGACAACATGGGCATGGGCAAAGACTTCGTGACAAAAATGCTGAAAACAATTGCAACAAAAGCCAAAATTGACAATGGGACCTAATTAAAGAGCTTCTGCACAGCAAAAGAAACTGTCCTCAAAGTGAACAGGCAACCTGCAGAATAGGAGAAAATTTTTGCAATATTCCCATCTGACAAAGATCTGATATCCAGAA
>CAUYQU010056996.1:0-28745 GCA_963574635.1 Cheracebus regulus
GGGTGTTCTCAGCCTTTTTGCACTGGTTTCTTCCCATTTTTGTGGATTTATCCACCTGTCATCTTTGTAATTGCCGACTTTCAGATTGGGTCTCTGAGTGGACGTCAGGCTTGTTGGTGATGAAGTTTTTTCTGTTTCTTAGTTTTCCTTCGGCGGGCGCCCCTTCCCCACAGAGCTGGGCCTTCTGAGGTTCAGCTGTGCTTGCTCTCAGTCCTCAGCGCTTCCAATTGCTGTTCTCCTTGTGGGGATGGGACCAGCCTAGCCCAACTAAAAGAGCACCCAGACCCGTACGCTCCGCACCGAGAAGCGCCGCGCCGGCCAAAAGAGTCACGCTGGTGACCCGTGTGGCTCCTTCGGTGGGAATCTCCCAGTCTGTGGGCATCAAAAATTCGTCTGCAATTGCGGCATCCACTCGCTCTCTGCGCTTTCACTGGGAACTACAATCCTGAGCTGCTGCTATGCGGCCATCTTGGATCTCTCAAGTCCTATCTTTTAACCTCACATTAGAGCTACACTGTCCATGTTTATTAAAGAGGCAACTAAAAGTCAGAGTGTTTAAGCAACTTACCCAAAGCCCAACGGCTAATAAGTAACAGAACCAAGAGTCAGATCCAGTACTGGCAAAGACCAAACTGCCTCTCGCCCCTTATCTGAAGCCATGAACCCAACCAGCATCATAACTGGGTGGAGAGCACTCACAAGGAGAACCTCATGAAGGTGATGGGAGAGAGTACTTTGAAAAGGGATGGCAGAAAAGAAAACATAATGGCCAAGCACAGAAGCTTAGGGGTCAGACACACGTGAATCTAAGTCCTAACACTGCCATCTTGCCAGCTCTTTCAACATGGGCAGTGACATGTCCTCTGTCATCCCAAGACGCCCTGTCAGTACATGGAGATCGTGTTAGAGGTGATGTGAAGACAGAATGAGACAATGTAAAGGCTTTCCATAGCACCCTGGCACACAGGACCTGCCTAGTTTGTCTAGGCAAAAGTTCTCTGTCTTCTCTGCAGCACGGTGATGAGACTTGGTTTTTACATTCTATTGCTGCCCATTTCCTTTATTCAATGGACATTTACTGCACAGCCTTAAAATATCCTCATGGCAGGTGCTATGCTAGGTTCTAGGGACGGAGATAAGGAAGATGCAGCCCCTGACCTCTGGGGAGGTTGTCTCTAATTACAGGAAGATGCGGTATGGGGGTGCTTAGAAGAAGCCCCCAAAAGCTGGGACCAGATGAGAGATGAGGCTTCTCTCAATCTAAAAATTTCTGTAAAATGTACAATACCATCACACATAGAACAGGTTCAATAACTGCTTACTGAATTAATTCCCCAAGCCAGGGTAGCATATAACTGAAATAAGACTTGCTGTCCTAGAAGCTGGAAGTAAAACGTGGACCTGCTAGGGTCCCAGACCTATATAAAATATCTCATTCTCTCAGCTATCAGTAGTAGATCGAAGTTTACAGCTAAATTCAGACACTATCATGACAGCATGGTTCTCGCCTGTTGGGATGGCTTTTCATTTCTTACACACCCTGTCAAAATGAACTGTGCGATGCCCACCACGCTTCGCCATGGTCATGGCTGCAGGACACATCAGACACCCAGATCAGGAGGAGTGACTTGTAATGGAGATATTAAACTAAAGAAATATCATCTATTTTTACTGTAGGGGGCACCTGCCAAACACAACCCGAAAGGAAAGAAGGGGGAGGAGACAAATATTTTGCATGCTAGTTAATGTTACTTAAATCACCATCACCAGCCAGCTAACCTCTATGGAGTCCTCCCATAAACCAGGTACTAAGACCTGTACATCTGTTGTCTCATTAAATCCATAGACCGATTCTCTGACTAGGTCCTGCTATCACACCCATTTTAGGGAAGCCGCTGAGCCATGCAGAAGTGGGTAGCCAGGATTCAGCACTCTGCTTTACATCCACCCCTTCGTAAGTTCACTTGCTTAATCCTAAAAGCGTGTGAAATCGTGCTACATTTCCATTTTAAGAAGTGTACTATTTTCCTCATTTGTTACAGAGCCATGACATACCAAAGTCCCCAAACAACTACCTGGGAATCTAATTTTCAGGAGCTCCCAAATGGCAGGCCAGACACCTTCATTCCCTCCGCCCTCCCTGCGTTATTTATTTCCCATCCGTGCTCCCGAGGAGCTGAACATGTCAGGTTTCACAGAACTGATTAAAAGGCATTTCACTTTGTCTTAAGATCAACTTGTTTTGTAAACTTCTCCAGCATAACCCTAGAAATGTGTAAAATGCTGAACTGTACAAGAAAGCCACTGCAATCATGTATAGGAGGGGGCAGCAAGTTGAATGACTTTTAGTCATTCTGGAATTTCTGTGTCTTTCTAGGAGACACATCAGTAAATCCATTCACTGTGGTTAGTCAACATGCAGCAGAAATAATACAGGATGTGCAGTTGGAATTCAGTTCAATTCAGTGCACGTCTGCCTCCTACACTGAGCCGTGAGCTCCTCAGGACAGAGTTCATGTATTATTCATGTGCCTGCATGGTGACTGGCATGTCAATGTGATGTAAATGTTTGATTGTTGAATAATACAAAGCCAAGTGAGGTAAGTGTTATTGTAACAGAATATAAGCAAGGCAATGTATGGTAGGAGTGGCATAATTAATTCTACTTGAAGGGCTCAGGAAAGCTTTCAGGAGGCAGCAGTGGATGGAGATGCGAAGGAAGGATAGACTTTGAGATGCACAGAGGACGTCTGGGAGTTAGCAAAGTCCCGAATATATGAAAGGGTGTCCAAAGGCAGCCAGAGTGCAGGGACTGTGGTGGCACATGCTGCATTCCCAAGGGCAGAGCCCTGGATCACATTCACCTGGGTGTCTCCAGTGCCCAACATGATGGCTGCCACATAGGAGGTGCTCAGTACAGGCTGCTAAGGAGTCCAACAAAGGGAAAGGCAGCTGGCAGCCACAAAGACAGACAGGCGAGCACCAAAGGGAACAACCACTCCAAGAAAGAGCTGAGAGGACACCCCCTCTGCTGCCCCTGCCCTGACGCGGCCTTCACGGGGCACCGTGCCCCCTGCTGGCCACCGAACCTCCCACTACTCTCAGAGCTCCAGGAGGACAGGAGTGACCGTGGTCCTGCTCCCCGAAGCACAACAGCTGAAGCACAGTGGGTCCTGGAGAAGTGTGCAAGAAAGCCAGAGAGGGAGAAAGGCAGGCAGCAAGCCATGCAGAAGGGATCCATGGAAGGCTGGGCTAAGAAACTAAGGGCAGGAAAACCATCTCTCTATGTGTTTCAGAAAGGTGACAAATGAGCTGACATTTTTATAAGATGACAATGGTGGCAGCATCAAAGATAACAGCACCTTCCAGGAGAACTAGCGTTTACTGAAGCCTAACTGGTGCCAGGTATTGTATGAAGCACCTTATATGTAGTATAACAACCAAAAGAGCTGTGAATGCCAGCTCCAGTAGGAGGGAACAATGGTCACAGATGCAATCAACTTGGTCCAGGTCACCCAGCCAGTAAGTGGCAATGCCAGGACTCTAACAAAAGTCGGTCTGATCCTAAATATTATAATGTTGACCATAATAAATAAGTTTAAAATTGAGGGTGACCTGACCTAAGGGCTTCTGACGAGTCTGCTGGCCTGGTTGCCCCAAGACTGGCTGCCACAGCTGTGCCCAGCTCCAGCTCTACCTCTGTCCACGCCCAGATATGCAAATGGGATTTGGTGTGAAAACTGAAGCAGAGATCGGAGAAGCTGAATCCTTTCCCCACTCCCCAAGACACTCCACTCTACGCCAATACCAAGAAGTAGAAGCCACTTTTCTCCAACACTAATTTCTAAAATTTTGCCGTGCCTTGCCATAATGTTTTTTTAAGACAAGGATTATATAAAAATAGCCTAATAAAAGCACCTTGGAAACAGACCAGGCCAGAAAGTTAGAAAGCCCAGCAGGACGGGTGGCTCTTATATGGTACTTCAGCCAGCTTATTACCAAACCCCTCAGGTCCTGAGAATTACAAGGTAACAGGTTTCCCTTTGTCAACAGGGGCAACCGAGCCAATCACATCCTCCCTGTCAGTGCTGCCCGCGGCCGCCCAAGGTCTCCTCGCACTCTTGCCTTTCCCGGCTTCCTTTGCTGTGTCATGAGCGGGGCTTACGCTGACTCTACTAAGTGGTTTCTGGTTTGGATTTGTTATGGTTTTAAGGCAAGTATACCTTTATTCATCTGGGGAACTGTTACATTTCACTATCCCAGAAAAAGTCTGAGAACAAGGGGAAAGCTAAGACTGTTTCTGAAACATGTTAGAAAAAAAAAAGAGAGAGAGAGAGATCCAGCCAGGAAATTTAGACAAAGGCACCTGCCTTCCTCCAGCCAGGCATGCATTTGTTTATTTAGAATCAGCCTTAACAATTTAGATGTTCTGGTTTTCCAGGCCCTGGCAGACCAAGGAAGCCAAACCATCAGTCCTGGGACTGCCACCTAACAGCTACTCCTACCCACCTACCCTGTGCTAAGCACTGTGTCAGGTACTAGAGACAGGAACGCATGTTCTGGAATGACCAGGTGAGAGAGGGACTGGATCCCGGTGAGTATCCAGATGAGGAACACCAAGCCTGCAGCAGTCAGTCAGCTTGCTCAAGACGAGTCACACGGCTAATAATACGAGACACCAAAACCCATGTTCTTGTCATCATGCTAGCTGGACACTCTGAGGCGGTGCCAGACAACCCACACCAACAGTGACAACCAAGAAAGGGAAAAGCACACAGAAGCCAAGAGGGCAACAGGCGAGGCCCATTCCACATACTCAGATGCAGCAGCGTACAGAAGACATTCGAAACCGCCTCCCCAGGCTGTGCCCCGTCCAGTAACTGAATAATGTTCAAAGTCCCAGCTTCAGAATCCGACTATTTCCAAGCATAAGGTATACTCAGAGGATGTCTAACCACACTGCTTATGCATGTCTTAAGTTCCACGGCTAAAGAGTGACATATTCAAATAACAAGCAAATCCATGCACAAGAGAACAGCTTCTTCCCCTCCGATGCCGAACAACCAAGGTTTTTATAGCTAAGAAATAACACAGAGGAAATTCACTGTTCAGAGACGACTCTTCTGCGGCCACAGCACGGTGCAAAGCTTCATAGCTTGGTCGTCAGATTTAATACGTGTTTGTACCTTAAAAGTAGGCCTTTCTGTTTTCTCTCTTTCTTACTGTGGCACAGAACAGGGTGTCAGAAGAGGCTTTGCAGAATCCTACACAGCAATGCGCTGAAGGTTTTAACGAGCCATCAATTGACAGTGGGACATCTGTCACCAACTTTCTTCCCCTGTGAAATTTCGTTTCAGAAATAATAGTCGTTATTTAAATACTAGCATTTAGGTAAGGGCTATCAAGTGAAATCCGTTACTTTATGTTGATAAAAACAGAAGAATTACTGCCGCTGTGAACCTGAGACATGTAAGTCATTAATATTAGCTTTAACTCCAGGGATACTGTGTTACAACATTCATGAGAAAAGCAATAAAGAGAATCTTGCCTCAAAACATTTATGAATTTTTAATAATGACAATACAGAGCCATCATTTTTTGTTAAAATATTAAACAGAAGAATGAAGAAATTAAGGGATGCGTATGTGCATTTATGTATACAGGTGTGTATATGTTTCTATTTGTATACACACATACACATCTTAGAACATTTGTGGAAACACTAATATAGTAAATTTTTCTTAATTTGAACTTTATTACAATGACATCTATGACTGAGCAAAAGCAGGAGTTCATGTCTTTCACAATCTGCATATAAAAACTTGCTTATAAGTGGCCAGGCATGGTTGTTCATGTCTGTAATCCTCAGCACTTTGGGAGGCTGAGGAGGATGGATCATTTGAGCTTAGGAGTTCAAGACCAGCCTGGCCAACATGGTAAAACCCTGTCTCTACTAAAAATAATAATAAATTAGCCAAGCATGGTGGCTCACACCTGTAGTCCCAGCTACTAGGGAGACTGTGGCAGGTGAATTGCTTGAACCCGGGAGGCGGAGGTTGCAGTGAGCTGAGATCATGCCGCTGCACTCCAGCCTGGGAGACAGAGTGAGACTCTGTCTAAAAAGGAAAAAAAGAAAAGAAGAAAAAAAAAAACTTGTTTACATGTGAATTCAAATTAGAAGAATTACATGACCTAGCTAGACCCTGCTTGTCCAGAAATGGGGTGGGTTATAAACACTCATCTCTGTGTTAGGAATTTGTGAACACAGGGACGCACTCACCCCATAAAAGCTCCAATGACAGTCTAGACTCCTGAGAAGCCACAAAGGGGCTTATTCTGAGGGGACGAAGATGTGTGCAGAGACTAGCGGGGCCCTGACGGGACTCTCCGTGTCAGGGATGGAAGGAAAAGGAAAAGAGGAAGGACGAGACACAGGCTCCTCAGGCACCAGGCACTGGCACGCAAACGTGGTCTGCAGACATGATGTGCACACCAAGAACAACTGTCACCTGTAAAGCAAACAAGCTCCATGTTGTCCCAAGAGCTTTCCCATCCTGCATTAACAGTTCACGCTCACAAAGACCCTACGCAGCTGGTGACAGTGTTAATACTACGAAAGCACCTACTATGTGACAAGCACTGTTCTTAGTAGTTAGATGCTGAGTTATGTAGCAGTGAAATAAACAGACCACCACCACCACGCACCCAAAAAGACCTCTTACACTAACTCGATCGTAGCATAAAAAGAATCATATGGGAACCCAGAGAAGGGGACGTTTCATCCCGTGTGGCAAAGTTTCATACAACAGACATTTTAGAGACAGTTAAAGGAGCTAAGCTCAATAGGCTCAGAATAAAGATCATGCTAAAATGAAAATCAATCCATGACCAGATCCTATACTGTCTCCCCCACTTCACATCCACAACCAAATCCTGTACTGTCTGTGCTCCGCCTCCCCGGCCCTCTCCACCACCAGTGGCTCCTGCTCGCATTCCCATCTCCTGAGAGCAGGTCCTCTGCTCGTTCACGCTGGCAGCTTTCAGCACTGTAGGACTAAAGTGACAGGAATGATTCCCTTTGTATATTTTGGAAACAGATGGTTTGCTTTCATTAGTGTAATTCCACATGTAAATGTACTACAGCTTGGAACAAGACTTAAAAAGAATGATAGGTTTCATTTTTCACAAGCAACTGTGATGTTTTGAAAATGGCTCTGCCATGCTGTCTACTGACATTCGTCATACTTTACAGGTAAAGACACAAGAGCTGAGAGTGAGAAGGCCTTCGTTCCTGCGCCGGTTCCTCCTGCAGCTGCCCTGTGACCTGAGGCCACCACCCACCTCTTCTGCTTCCACTTTCCCTGTGCATAAAGTCAGAGTGGCCATATGTTCCCTGTGCATCCTCAGACTGACTGGGGACCCTGACTAGACAGAAGCCCAGAAAAATACACAGTAACAAAGACAGAAGACGCATGGGCCAGGCATGACGGGCAGCTATGCCTGAGGGCCGGGGAGAGAAGGCAACCGTGCTGATGGCCTCGGGGTGAACCACTGCCAAAAGCATCTCCCTTGGAATTCTGTCCAGTTGCCACAGGGCTCCCCGCCTTCATCACCACCAGGAAATGCTCACTAGGCTGACCAGATAAGTGGAAAGAGTGGCTTGACTCAGGGTGGGACAGGGATTGGCTGGGAAGGAATGTGGGAATTTTCTAGGGTGGCAGAAATGTCCCATACTATATTCTGATAAGGGTTTGCATTAGACAGATACATGTATTTGCTAAACCTCAATAAATGGTACACAAGATTTGTATATGTCACTGTACATTTATTTTACCAAAAAAAAAGTGAACTCTAGTTAATGATACATGTGCTACCGCATTTAGGGATAAAATACACTGAAATCTGCAACTTACTTTAAACTGCATTAAAAAATAAGATGAATTAATGGACGGATAGGAAGCTGGATAGATATGTGATAAAGCAAATGTAACAAAGTGTTAATTACAGAACCTAGATGGTTGGTATGTGTTTGCTATAAAATTCTTTCAATTCTTCTGCATGTTTTGAGTATTTTCATAATGAAAGTTTGAGGAGGGGGGCAATGGTTGATACAGAATAAGTTCCAGATGAAGTCAGAAGCATAAGGAACACCAAAGACGGTCAGGTGCGGTGACTCACACCTGTAATCCAGAACTTTGGGAGGCCGAGGTGAGGGGATCACTTGAGGTTAGGAGTTCAAGACCAGCCTGGCCAACTTGCTGAAACTCCATCTCTACTAAAAATACAAAAAATTAGCCACACATGGTAATGGCACCTGTAATCCCACATACTCAGGAGGCTGGGGCAGGAGAATTCCTTGAACCTGGAAGGTGGAGGTTGCAGCGAGCCAAGATCGCACCACCGCACTCCAGCCTGGGCGACAAGAGTGAGACTCCATCACAAAAAAAAAAAAAGAAAGAAAGAAAGAAAGAAACACCAAAGGCTAAGGTAGCCTAGAAAGGCAGGACAGAAGCTGGACCTTAAAATGAGACCTCAGATGACCAGGAAGCAGAGGAAGGCCTCTCCAGGAAGGAGGCGGCATCTAAGCAGAGCAGCAGAGGCACTGGCCGGCACAGAGCAGGTGTGGAGAGGGGAGCGCCTACGGCAGAGCTATGCCGCACATTCGAAATTGCAGAGTGAAACCTACGTGCTTGTCTATGTCCTCCACTCAGCCAACAGGAGAGACAGGCACCCAGCCATTCATGAGGGATCCACCCCCTTGACCCAAAACCTCCCAGCAGGCCCCCCTCCAACAATGGGGATGACATTTCCACATGAGATTTGGAGGGGCACACACCTAAACAACACCAAGTAGTAACCGCAGAGAACAAATCTAGCGCTTATATGCCAAGCACTGTCCCAAGCGCTTCACACATATTATCTCATTTAATTCTCAGTTAAATCCAATGAGACGTACGTACTATTCTTAGTGTTATTTTACAGAACAGCAGGGCCAGATGGTGCCCTCCCCAGAGGTCTGGGTGCCCCGAGCTCAGAGACTCCAGCACCAAGCTGGCCCACTCCTCCGAGGTCTCAGCTGCCACTCCTGGGTACTTCCTCTCAACTTCTAGGCCAGGCTCGTCCAGCCTCCTCGCAGGCTGCCCCGGCCCAGGTAGGAGCCGCCTCCCTCCTCACACCTCCTGTTTGCTTCACACCTGTAGGCCTTTGCTCACAGAGATTCTTTCTGTTCCGGCGTGGCTTGTCTCCTGCCTGGAGTGACATGAGGAGGGACCCGGCCCCCGACAGCTGTGATCCGGCTTGGCTTGGGCTGCTGTGCCAGTAGCTCCCTTCCCCAGAGGCAGGCCGCCCGGGGTTTTATTGTTGAAAACACGGCTGAGGCTTGCAGTGAAGCCTTTCACACACAGGTTCTCCATCAGCGAGCTCCATTGCCTCCTTACCTTCCCACCCCTGGCCTCCCCTCTCTTGGGCAAAGGCCTGGCACAGAAAGGGTAACCCCTCTGCATTCCCACTGCTCTGGGCGCCTGTCCAGGGCCACCACCTGGCTCTCACTATTGGGGTGCTTTTGGGTGCTGTGTGGCCTACTCTCGGGGAACAGCTTTTCCTAAGTCCTCCCAGAGTCCCACTTCCGCTCTTACCCTCCCTCTGACCCGGCTTCCACGACACTTGTAGCAGATGTTCTGTGACGTGGGGTTGAAATGATTTCCTCGTTTCACAGGGAATGGTCTTATTTTCAATGTTTCTTCGTACTTTGTTGTTTGGGGGAGATTTCAAGAGAAGGAGCAGAACAGAAATGCTCCTCTTCTGACACCTTTGTGCAGAGACCACGCTAAGTGAACAACAGCCAGCAGGTTCCCTATCGGGCCCCCGGCTCTCCAGGGCATGGGAACACCTCCATGTGACCTCCTTGGGGCTGAAGCAAAGCCTTAGATGAGTGCAAGACCACTCCTCGGGGGCAAGGTAGTGAGGCGAACACATCAGACTCTCATTTTTAATAACTATTTAGCACAGAACAATTTGCCACTTACGGCCTCACTCGATAAAAAAGTGTGCTTTTATTCCATATTGTATGACTAGCACTGAAAGGAGAAAGGGGGAAAACACACAAAAAAGAGAAAGATTCAAGACCAGAAAAAATAAAATGAATGTGCACCGACAAGCTACTGGTGACTTCCTGCTCCACCCCTGCTCCCTGCTCTGGGCACAGCAGGCCCTCCTGAGCAAGAACAAGAACAGAGGATGCATGCACGAGGTGGGCTGCTCAGTGAGTCCAGCCCCGTGACCACGCACACAGATCACTAAAGGACAAGTCTGGATCACTGCCCAGGGCAAGGATCCTTCCAGGGCAGATCCGGACAGGGAGACTGGGTTAGACAATGTGGACACATAGCTTCCTGCTTTACTTCCTACACACAAAGATTTCTATCAAAATCACTGGAGGAAATACACAAACAGACGATATCTTGGAATTCTCCAGAGTGGTACAAGCCCAAATGAACATTTTCTTACACACTCCAAACTCATCCTCTCATGACATCATTCTTTGCCTGCAAGTTCTCCCAAGTTCCGCCCTGGACCTGCCCTCAAGCTGGAACTAATCAGATGGTCTGTGGCTCTCCCTCTAAGAAACATTATGATGTCATTGGCATGGGGCACGGGGAGGGAGCCCTCTTCCAGGAAATAACATGTGATTGGTACATCCTCTACTGGAAACTTCACCAGAACTAGTCAAACCCCGTGTGCCTGGTTCGTCTCACCCACTCATTGAAAGCACATAAAACACCCCAAAGTCCTGCTAATTTGCTTTTACTGTTTTTCATTCTCTGTCTGGTCTCACTGGCCTACAATTTCTCTAACTTTATTAAATTACCCAGTTTTATTTCCACATATTACTCTTGATACCTTTCCCTCCTCCTATGCAATACATTCCCCCTTCGATCAATACACTCACTAGCCTCTGACACACCAGATGCCCTGCCAAACGCGCCCTCCCTTGTTTACTCTTGTAATGTATATGCCAAATACTAAATCCCCTATTTATCCTAGAGGAAATTAAGGCACAGTAGTAACAGTTTCCCAAGAACAAACAGCAAGTAAATGGTGAAGTCAAAATTTCAACACAGGTCTCCTGACCCCAAGTGACACAGGCTGGATGCATTATGGGGTGGATCCCAAATGAACTGCTTCTGGGCCTGCTAATGCTTCTCTCTCATTCATTCAAGAAATTGTTCTGCTAGAAGCTGATGGGTGTTCAGACCTAGGAAAGAGCACTGGGGACACAGAGGTGTGCGCTTGATCCCGCTGGCTTATGTTGTGTGTTTTTCACAAAGAACTGGTTTCTCACTGTCCTGATGGCACCAAGTTAAAAGAGGAAGTTGTTTCTGGATTCTCTGAAAACTGAATATTTAAAGTATCTCTTCTATAAGTAAACAATACAAAAATTCCCAGGGTCAAACCTGCTTATCTACCTTTAGTGGTGAGAACTTTTGAGGTGACCTCCAGTTTCTCCAGTGGCTCCATTCCAATATTCTCCAATTTAATGATTAGCTGCTGACTTTCTCCATTGTAAAGCTGGACAGATACATTAGTAGATATTTCATCACCAGAAGAAGGTTGCAATGAATGTGCAGATCTAAAATAATAAGAAGAAGAAATTTAAAGGAGAAAGAAGGAAGAAGCCAAGGTCATTTTAGAATTACTCACATCAGACAGAAGAATCACCACACCCGTGTATTTCAAGAACAGGGGTTAGGAAATCCTGGCTTCACACGTGGAGCTCAGGACCCAGCTGGCAGGAACGGAAAGCGAGCTGCCACAGGCCTCGTGCTTTCCTCACACAGACACGTCGGGTCTTTGTGTATCATAAACACGAACGCCCTCACGCAGCCTTCATTTCTCATGCATATGTGACGCATACAAACACTTAATTACTATGTTATGGAGGACAAAAATTAAATGATGAATTGATTCAAATAAACCATGAATCACGGTATTGTTCTCTCAAAATCTAAAAAATGTCATGCTTAGAAGTGCCTTAGGAAAATCCATAGATTTCAGAAGAAAACATATACAAACCATTCCAGCTAATAACATGAGAACTGAGGTCAAAGAGACATGAGAAGCTGTCCAACAGACCCCTTCCTACAGGGACAGTGAGGAATGCCCACCAACACCCAGTGTCACACAAGGCAGCTGGACCAGGCCCTGGGGTCAGGCTGTGTCTGTGGGGCTCCATCCTCACACCAGTCAAGTGAAGCCCTGGACTGTGGGACAGGCCCTGGACTATGGGACAGGCCAAGGCAGCCAGGCCAGATGAACGTGCAGCCCAGAGGCCAGGGCCTTCCATGGCTCCTGCACTAAAGCTCTCAACCCATAAGCCCTCGTCTGACTTCTACTGACTTTAACTGAATCCACAAAGCTGATTGTCCTGGCTGCGTCCTTCCCAACCCACAGGTGACAAACAGTGGGTTGGGAAGGAAGTCACTGATGACCATAAAGAAAAGATATCTGGTAGCAAAATGGGGACAGAAGCCAGCGGACAACAAACAGAGGCATGTGGCAGGTGAGGGTAAATGCCCACAGGGCTCCCTGGAGAAGTTTGGCCACAAAACAAAGGGGCAGCTAGAAGAGGTGGCCAGAGGGGGTTAGTGGACATGTTCTCCTGGGCCCCGAGGGTTTCCTGAGGGCCCCAATACCTTCTTCCTCTACTGAAGGATTTCCACAGGGAGCTGCAATTACTCCAACAAACTTGAGCCAACATCGTGTGCTTAGTGCAACCAGAAATGGCTCACAAAGTCAGCTAAGCGGACGGCGGACCACCCCACCCAGATACCCTCCAGCTGCCCTTCTGATGCCCAGCTCCTCTTAGCCCTGCTCCCGGGCATAGCCCGTAGGATCAGAGTCGGATCTGCTTCCCAGGCCACGGGAGCACTTCCTATCACACACTTGGTCCAAAGCACAGAAAAGAATGTTCCAGACTCACACCTCTGCCATTCAAGGGAAGAAATGCTGCTTAACATGAGCCAAGCTCACGGAGCCGGGCACGTGCTTCCTGGGAACTTCTGGTTGCAGACTATGATTGAGGGGCTTCGGCATCCAAACCAACTTTTGGTGAAATAATTGCATAATAAATCAAGGCAGGCTCCTGGGAATTTATGTATCTTTAATGTTCATGAGTCAAGAAACACACTTCCTCTGTCAAGAAAGGAAAGCTGGACTTGTGTCCTTACCGCAAATGGCTTCTTCCCATCTTTTAGCAGGCAGCCTTTCTTAAGAAAAAGTTTGTGGTCAATGTGGAATTGCAGAGGAGGTATCAGGAGAAAAATAAAGCATGGCCAAGACTCACTATTTTGTGTCTCAAACAACAGGATTTCGAGATAAAACTAAACAATACTTCTGACACTGTAAAGAAAAAAGGAAAGAAGGTCCCAGAGCTGAGCAAGCAGGCAGTCACAGGGCCTGGCCATGACACAGGCCCTGACGGTGTCAGCTGCAGCGTCCCAGTTGTCACGAGCAGTGGAGCTTGGGTGGGACTCAGGCTGGCCCTGAAAAGGAGCTGAGTCCTGAACAGGCCATGGCACTAAAGAGATGGCAGCAGGGACCCCACTCCAGCCAAGGTCAGGCCCCCAGGGAGGGGCTGCAGAGGCTGGGCAAGGGCCAGGTCCTGTCTTCCAGGAGGAGATGAGGACCAGGAGCTTCTTTGCAGAGACTCCAATGTGGGACTATGGATTTACCTCGGCAAACAGTGGGAGGTAGGATGAAGGTCTATGCCAGCGAGACTCTCCTTTTTAAGGAGATGGGCCCTAATATGTGGTCTATGTTGGGTGAGTCAGCTCCTAGGTCTGAGCAGCATAGGAACTGCAAAGGGGAATCACTGGTGCCTGAAGCTAGGCATGCCTGTGTCCCCCGAGCACTCTGTGGGCTCAGCTGCCCTTCCTGTAGCTCTGCCCTCCCCACCCCCACAATGGACCAAAAGCTTTTTCAAGACAGGGACAATTTTTTTTTTTTTTGAGACAGAGTCATACTATGTCACTCAGGCTGGAGTGCAGTGGCGAATCTCCGCTCACTGCAACCTCCGCCTCCCGGGTTCAAGTGATTATCCTGCCTCAGCCTTCCGAGTAGCTGGGATTACAGGTACACCACCACACCTGGCTAATGTTTTTGTATTTTCAGTAGAGACGAGGTTTCACCATATTGGCCAGGCTGGTCTCGAACTCCTAACTTCAGGTGATCCACCTGCCTCAGCCTCCCAAAGCACTAAGATTACAGGCATGAGCCACTGGGCCCAGGCGGGACTTTCAATCTCTGCATTATCAGCTCCTACCTAGCCAGGTACCTGGCACATAGCAGGTACTCAATAAGCATGTATTGAACAAATTAATAAGCACCTCATATCTGAAGCACTATGCAACACAGAAAAGAACCCTCGCAGTAACAGGCATGGGCCTGGGATATAGTGCCTGCTGCACACTTCACAGCTGCCTCCTGAGCCTCACCCTGTGCAGTGCGTCTCTGCATGGCTGCCTGGCCACAGAGAAGGTAGGACAACGCATTTTCACAGGAGATGCCATCAGGCTACCTGCTCCTGACCTCGGCCCTCGTCACTGTCAGTGCTCAAGGTACCACCCCAGCCAGGCTCCATCTGCGCACGTCCGACTCCCATCCTGGAGTGCTCCCTGCATGTCCCACCCGCTGCCTACAGGCTCTGCTCCTCTGCCTGTCTCCCCGCAGAGGCCTTTCCTGAGAACTCCCTGCAAAGCAGACCTTGCCATCTGAGCCTGCTTCACCAAGTGAGCTGCCTTCTGTCTCTGAAGATCTGCCTTTTCTGGACATCTCATCTGACCCGGCTGTGTTTGTGTCTCAGCACTGAATTCTCCTGCACCATGGTCTGTATTTATTGGGTTGGTTGATTTATTGTTCCCTCTTCTTTGCATTTTTTTCTATGCTTGATTATCTGACCCATTGTTGTGGATCTTATAAGGCCCAGTTGAATATCACATCTTCTATGAAGCCTTCCTGAACCCCAAAGACAGGGTCAACTTCACCTTTGTTTTCATATTACAGGGCCAGTTAGCAAATTTGACTCTATTAGTCTGAGTACCTCCCTTCCAGGCTGTGAGCTCATACAAGGGGAGGGGCCTAGGTCCAGGGCATTTTTTATTCATTGCTAGTCCTATAGGACCTAAAGCACATGGTAGGTGTCAATTAACGTTTGTGAGTAAATTTAATGAATCAGTCACTGGAACGTTCATGTTAGATTAATAGCAACCAAAACTCACTTAAAGAACAGTCACATTTTATTTCAGGAAATCACCTTAGAAAAATATATACATTACGTAAAATTTTTTTAAATAAGAAATAAAAAACAAACATTTTAACTCCGAATCAGTTCCGCTGGGCCCTCCTCCTCCAGCCCCTGGTTGTCAGCAGGGTGAGCTGGGATCCACATTCCTCCCTAGGACCCGGGGTCAATTTCATGGTGGCCACCTACAGCAGCACATCTTCTTGTTGAAAGGTAGCAGGTACCAGAGCACGTGTGCGCCCCCGTCACAGCATCCACAGGACAATGAAAATGGTGGGTTAGGGGCATTATCTTTGGAAACAATTCTAAACGCAGGAGAAAAGGGGGGCGGGGCAAAGAGAAGCAGACAGAGGACCCGCTTTCTTCACTGCCTTTTACACCTGGCAGGGACCTTCAGGGAGGCCTTATTAGCAGGACAAATGACAAAGTTGAAGCACCTCTTCTCAAGACATTTTTCCTTTTTGGTAACAGCCGCCTTTAGTGTTTCTTCGCCGTAAGCCACCCCCGCCCTTTTGCTGGAGCACTGGCTGGGGCTCGCTGAGCTGGAGCCAGAGCCAGGGTCTCCTTCCCCAGCTCTCCCAGGGTTCACCACCAGCTTCTGATGGACGGTTGGTGCTCTGTACAGGCCCGTGAGCACATGCTGTGAAACTGCAGCTGGAGCTAGTGTCCTTCCTAGCCTAGCACCCACGGGGTGCCACAGTTCTACAGACAGCAGTGGCAGAATTCAACAGCCAAGCCTGAGTTGGGAGTCCGCACATCTGGCTGTTCGAGCTAATGTGCTCAGAAACATCCAGGCCCGGGAAGTCCTGGTGGCAGGCTCAGCGGAAATCATGTGTCCACCCAACACTGAAGCCTTGCCAAAACTCATCTTTCTAAACAGCATATGGAGGTATAAAATCCACCTAGCCTAAGTATGCAATGCAATCATTTTCAGTAAATTTACAAATCACTGATACCCAGTTCTAAAACACTTCCAGCACCCCACAGAGATGCTGCAGATGCACTTCCAATCAGTTCAGTCCCCACGCCACTGCCAGCCTCAGGCAGCCGCTGAGCTGCGTCCCGCCGCCGGAGAGCTGGCTTTCTGGATGTGTCACATCAGAGGACTCACGCTCTGCGCCTCTCGAGTCTGGCTCTCGCACTCAGCAGCTTGCTTCTGAGGCTGGTCTGTGCTGGAGCACGTGCCCTTCGTCCCTTCGTTGTGGAGCGGTGTTCCACTGCAGGGACACGCCACATTCTGTTGACCCTTTCACCAGCTGACGGCCATCTGGGCCCTTTTCCAGTTTTCTGATGGTGAACGATGCTGCCATGAACATGCGTGTACAGGTTTCTGTGTCAACATAGATGTTCAGTTGTCTTGTGCAGACACCTAGGAGTCGAATTGCTGGGTTATATGGTAAAGTTATACGTAACTTCTGAAGAAACTGCCCATGTGTTTTCCAAAGAGATGGCCCATCAGCGTCCCTACCAGTCTCACATGAGGGGTCCAGCTTCTCCAACACCTTGTACCCCTGCTATCAAGAGCCCCCGACCAGGTGTGAACTAGGGCCCCACGTGGTGCCCGTTCGGAGATGAATGATGTCCACCATCCTTGCAGGTTGCTTGCTAGCTATTTGTATATCTTGTAGTGAAACAACTAGTCATATCTCTTGTCCATTTTTTAAATTAGGTTGTCTTCTTTTTATTAAGTTTTAAGAGTTCTTAATGTGAATATAAACTCTTTATCAGATATTTAAGATGCACATATTTTCTTCCAGTCTGGAACTTTAATTCTCTTACTGGTGTCTTTGGAAGCATAAAAGCTTTTAACTTTGATGAAGTCCAATCTGTCAACATTTTATTCCATGGATCCTGCTTCTGGTGTCACACCAAAGAACTCTGCCCAATTCAAGGTCATGATAATTTTCTCTTATTTTATTCTAAAAGTTATACACTTTCAGCTTTTACACTCAGGTCTATGATCCCTTTTGAGTAAGTGTTGTCTGTGTTTCATTTTTTTCCCCAATAATAAGTCACTGTCTCCACCTTTCCTTCCTCTGTCAGAAGACCGCCCTGCCTGCCCCCGAACCCAGCCTATTCCTTTCCCCTCTCCCATTGAGCTTGGAGTCACCTCCTGGAAACTCTTCTCTGAGTCCATGACCTCCCCCAGCACGTGGGACCTCCCCCATCAGAGTCCTGACAGTGGTGCACCGTGGTTATTCAGCAACTCATCAGTCTCCCCACATGACAGAACTTCCCATGAGGACAGAGACCAGGACTGTCACATGGCTGCTACAGCCCCAGCACCCAGCACAGCAACTGGCAAATCAAAGGTTCTATTAAACACATGAACAGGCTTTAAAAATATTTCAGGCTTGTAATCCCAGCACTCTGGGAGGTCGAGGCGGGTGGATCACAAGGTCAAGAGATCAAGACCATCCTGGCCAACACAGTGAAACCATCCATTAAGTGTTATTCATAAGTGCAAAAATTAATAACAGGCCAGGTGTGGTGGCTCATGCCCGTAATCCCAGCACTTTGGGAGGCCGAGGTGAGTGAATCACTTGAGGTCAGGAGTTTGAGACCAGCCTGGCCAATGTGGCAAAACCCTATCTCTACTAAAAATACAAAAATTAGCCAGGTGTGGTGGTGGGTGCCTGTCATCCCAGCTACTCAGGAGACTGAGGCAGAAGAATTGCTTGAACCCGGGAGGTAGAGGTTGCAGTGAGCCGAGATCGCACCACTGCACTCCAGCCTGGGCGATAGAGCAAAACTTCACCTCAAAAAAAAAAAAAATTGAGACCATCCCAAATTCCAATAGCAAGAAAACTAATGGGTATGCAGTTCTGAGATATCATTATGATGTGCTTTGTTGAAGCAATTAAAATGGAATTTTTTTAAGAACTTGTAAAAGCATGAAGAAAAGCTTACGTTACATGGTTATGTGAAAAGTAATCTATGACACTATATATGATGTGGTGTAATCTCAACTATTCAAATACATATTTTTAAATAGGATGGATAAAACACTGGAAGAAAAAATCAACACAAATCATTTATAGTAATTGGTTCTGAGACTCCTGAGATTTCTTTTTCTGTCTTATTTATGGTTTCCTATAATGCTAAAAACTAAACAAACAAGATCGAAACTATTTCTTAAAAGATAAGAGTTGGCTGAGCATGGTGGCTCACATCTGGAATCCTAGCACTTTGGGAAGCCAAGATGGGTGGATTGTTTGAACCAGGAGTTCAAGACCAGACTGGGTAACATGGCAAAACCCCACCAAAAAATACGAAAATTAGCCAGGCGTAGTGGTGCGAACCTGTAGTCCCAGCTAGGCTAAGGTGGGAGGGTCACTTAAACCTGGGAGGCGGAGACTGCAGTGACCTGAGATCACACCACTGCACTCCAGCCTGGGCGTCAGAGCAAGACTCAGTCTCAAAAAAATAATAATTAATTAAAATATAATATAAAAGTTTAACTTAAATTCCCTATATTTTTAAGGGAATTCCTAAATTCCCTAATTTTGTTTTTCAAAAGAATTATGATTCCATAGGCTAATTTCACATTTTGTTCTCATCATGGTAAGAAAGATTTCAACTTTGTTCTAATTGTTTTTAAGCAAAACATACTGATGTTGTTTATCTTAAAGAAATATTCACCTATATTCTGGTCATAAGAATTACAGGCTCTTTGTGTCATTAAAGAAAAAAAAGTAAGACCAAAAATGATGCCTAGGAGCCACTCTGCTCTGTGACCCTCATGCACACTACCTGGGCAGAGAAGTGCTGATCTGCAGTCTTGGCAAGGCGGGAATGACTTCGACTGTGGAGCCACTGGTTTTGATTCCTGGCAGGTTATCCAGCAGACAGTCACTGAACACACCGAAGACTGTGGTATGGTAACCTGGAACAGAAAATGAACATCTTCAGTCCACTCAGCAACATGAGAAGAGCGCGAGGCTCCTCTTCAGAGACCTGAGTTCCAAAGCTGCCCGCCAACCTACCCGTGCACCCACACACCCGCCCTCAAGCCCCGAGACCCTCGTTCTCCTCATCCGTGCTGGGGAGGATAACACCATTGGCATTCCTGCTTCACAAGGCTGGCTGGGCCCAAATGAAAGACTATATGCGAAGGTCCTTGTAAACTACAAATGTCTACTTAATAACTAGTATCTCATCCCTTTACTCATTTGCTTTTCAGATTTATCTATCTCTAAAACGAGAATCATAGTTAATATTCTTTTCCAGGACATAATGTGACTTAATGAGTATCTGAAAAATGCTTCAAAACCTTCTGTTGAGAGATGAAAGTTCAAGAGCCAATTATTGTTATTATAGCTGCTACGTGACATGGCAAATGTGCTCTGTGTGTACAAGTACTATAATTTAAGATTAGCAAATTTCCCATGTTAAAAAAAAAAGGCCACTGCTTAGATAAGCACTAGAAATTGTTTAAGCAAAGCTTTAAAATGGCTTTTGAAATTTCACCAGATAATTATTATAAACAACATTCATTCTGTAACAAAATTAAACAGTACCCAATGGCTAAATGCCTAGGGTGACAACTTTTCTGCATTCATAGGAGACTATTACACACTACACAGAGAGGCAGCCACTCCCTCAAGGGCAAATCAGGGCCCTTACACAGCCTCCATCAGCTCTGGCTTACCTCCTGCCAGCTTGAAGCTGCCCTATCAATGTAACTCACATTCACAGCAGCCACACTTCCTCTAAAGTACGCCTCTTCAGAGACGTCTTTAATTGGCAAACGTTTTCCTCCCCAAAACCACATCTGTCCTTTCTATAAAACCTGGTATGACGTGGTTTTGTCTGCTAAGCAGCCATTATTTTACAGTCCTTAATTTAAATCAGCCATTTTCTTTTATTCCCCTTGCTTAAAATAACTACCATAGCCAGGCATGGTGGCTCATGCCTGTAATCCTGGCACTTTGGGAGGCTGAGGAGGGTGGATCACGAGGTCAGGAGTTCGAGACCAGCCTGACCAACATGGTAAAACCCCATCTCTACTAAAAATACAAAAATTAGCTGGGCATGGTGGCACATGCCTATAATCCCAGCTACTCAGGAGTGGAGGCAGGAGAATCGTTTGAACCTGGGAGGCGGAGGTTGCAGTGAGCTGAGATCGCACCAGTGTACTCCAGCCTAGGTGACAGAGCGAGACTATTTCAAAAAAAAAACACCATATACACCCACAAGTCTGAAGACATATAGCACATCACGACGTCTGACAATACAGGGTCAGTCTTTTTGACTTCTTTCCCAAATCAGGCCAAAAATGAACACTCACTAGTCTGGACACAGGATAAACTACTAAGAAATGCATGACTAAGGCTCCTACTCCTCATCCGTGAACATACTAGTTATGGGCAACATGTTATTCTGCATCGAGCCCTTCACTCCTCATTGTTCCTTTCTAATCTAATCTATCAATATCCCCTGCACTCCGCTGCCAGGGCTCGGCTGCGGTCCTATCTCTGTCCCCCTCTATCTGGGGCCTCGCTGGACTTTGATCACTGGTGTCCCTGCCTCCAGTCCTTCCAATCTCGACGGAGATCCCGGATCCTGAGGGATGGCTCTGAACTGTCCACCTAACCACATCTCTATTCAAATAACACAGCAGCCCCACGGCCCCCTGGAGAAGGCTGGCATCCCTCAGCACAGCATGTAAGTAAGGTCCCCAGCTGGGTCCTCTGCCTCCCTTCCAGCCTGTCTCATCCCTGCCACCCTGCCCTGGACCACCCACTCTGATCGCCCCCAGACCCCCCAAATGCACCATGTTCTCTCTTACCACCACATTGTTCTTTCTGCCTGGAACCCTCCTTCTGCCCCCTGTGGACACCCCACCACTCCCTCCATGGCCCACCCCCATTCATTTGAATAGTTTCTAGTTAGCCTTTAAGCCTCAGGGTCATCCACCAACCCACTCTCCCAGCTGGATCCATGCCCAGAGTCATTCACTCCCACAGCCACTCCGCTCCATCTTCCCGCTTGGGGCAAGGCACCCTCACCTACAATGACACCTGCCTCCCTCACCCCTAGGGAGTACCCTTCCAGCAAATGTTTGCTCTTCCAGCCAACAAACACACACTGAAGATCTACTAGGCGTCCACACTAGGCACTGAGCTGCCACTGAGCGAGACACACAAGGCCAGCAAGGACTCCACTGCACAGGGACAGGAAGAAGGTCACCACACAGGGGCCTAGGCCAGCGAGCACACGCTGAGGAAGGCTCCAGAAGGAGGGGAAGCCTGCGCCGAGGACTGTGGGAAGCCGAGGAGCCGGCCACGGTGGTAAGCACTCGGATGGAGCACAGGCAAAGCCTTGGAAAGCCTAGAAAGCTGCCAGAACTAAGGATTCTTCTAGAGACTGAAGCAGGATTTTGCAGGAGGAGAGCTGCAGAGAGGAGGTTGCGAAGGCCAGTAGAAGCCGGACCACACTCGGCTCCAGAGTGACACTTACGATCCGGCCTTGATAACAAGGGCCCGGCGAAGGCTATGAGGCTCCCAGTTATGTCAGGAGCAGATTCTCACTAGGAAGATCACTGGGCCATAGATAGGAGGTGGGTCTATTAACAAGCAAGACCAGGGCAGAAACACCCTTCCCAATGCTTTTGTGACAAACCCTAGAAGAGTTATGATCTGCAAGGCAGGAAGGGGAGGTGGAGGTAGAGAGATGTGGCAGTTCTTGGAAAACAGTGAGGGAGGGGTTGTGGGGGTGCTGTGAGAGACAGCGAGGGTCAAGGATGATCCCCAAGAACCTGTTAGGGCAAACGGCAGATGGGGATGCCATCTCTGCACTGAGATGGAGGCTTGACGGGGCAGGGGCAGCTTTGGGGAAGCGAGGTGCGGAGTTCTGCTATTCCCCTACTGTAAAGGGAAGCTGGGAAGGGCTGGAGGTGCAGGCTAAGAGGAAGCCCAGCCCTGGAAATCATCTGCACATTGGAGGAACTGAAGACAGGAAGGCCAAGGGCATCAGTGGGATCACCTAACGTAGCGTGTGGAAGAAGAATGAACAGGGCAGGGAACAGAGGGTGAGGGGTGGGAAGGAGAGAAGTGGGTTGTGAGGAAGGCTTGGCTGAGGGTGGGCTGCACAAGACAAGAGAGACCCACACAGAAAGGCCAGAGAGGCAGCAAAGCACCTGGAGGGGCAGGGTCACAGCAGCCAGAGGGGAGGGCATGCCACATGGAGGGCTGGCCAGGGACTCAAAGGGCACTGAGGAGTGAACTTAGAAAAAAACTGAAAAGTATGCCCCAGACTTAGCCCAAAAACAATGCTTGTGACAGGAGTTTTGGTGAAGTGAAAAGGGCTGAGTCCAGGATGCAGAGGGTTAAAGGACCTCTGCAGAGGCGGAGAGTGGATTCAGCGTGTGTAGACACCCTCTGAGGGTTTCCTGTAAGAAGGAGCAGGAGGAAGGAAGGGGAGGAAGGCTCACTGGAGGAGACTGCCGCAGAAAGGAGCCAAGTTGGGGGGTGGGGTGTCAGAGCACAGAAAGGACCTCTCCCACCACCACACACCCTGCAGCCCGCAAGCAGGTTTTCCCAAACGGTCTTCATTATCTTCTAACTGGTGAGGACTGGCATGATGGGCGATGGGCTCTAGGCCTCACGGAGGCCTGGCAAGGGTTCAGCAGTCCCTCCTGAACAGGAACCACGAAGGGACTCTCCTTACCGTTCACAGTAATTGTTCCCGTTGTCTGCGGGACCCCAACTAGCGTCACTGGGTACAGACCAGATTCAGCCGGGAGAGAAAGTGCCGCAGGGAGAGACTCGAACTCCACTCCACTGGTAAGCAGCCCCTAAAACAAGCAATGGAGCATCATAAGCCAGACCAAACCCACTGTGTGCGCTCAATTCCAGATGCGCCTTAAGACACTGGCTCTGGCACATCTGGGACTGCTGGAATAAAATGACCAACAGGCATTATAGAAACCCACAGAGAACTTCAGAGACAGTGTACAGTGTAACGCAAAACCACCTTGACATGGTAAGCGCTGTGGGTGCACAGGCTATGAATCACGGATCAACTTATTTTGGCCCTGTTTGCTGTATGTCTAATATTTGTTTTGTTTCATCATTTTACCAAATGGGAATGTGAACACAAAGAGAAAATATTTTATTTATAAACAAAAAGAAATAAAAACATACCTGGGCATGGTGGCTCACACCTGAAATCCCAGCACTTTGGGAGGCCAATGTGGGAAGATTGATTGAGCTCAGGAGCTCAAGACCAACCTGGGCAACATAGTGAGACCCCATCTTTCCAAAAAATGTTTAAATTAGCCTAGCCGGGCAAGGTGGCACACACCTGTGGTCCCAGATACCTGGGAGACTGAGTTGGGCTAATCACCTAAACCCAGGAGGCTGAGGCTACAGTGATCACACCACTGCACTCCAGCGTGGGGGACAGAGTGAGACCCTGTATCCATCAAGCAATCAATCACATGTGGAAATATACCACCAATTAATAACCCTGCCACACATCTATGAGTTATCAGCTCATTTCAGTATGTACTAAGCTTGCTAGCACAGGCTAGTGAGCAAGGCAGGCAGACTCCCTAGCCTCAGGAAGCTGGCCTGTGATGAGAAGCGGTGCAGGGATGCCAGCTCTCAGGACTTCTCAACGTTGTAATACAGGTCCTACTCAGGGCACTAAGGCAAGAGAAAGGGGAAAAAAGCTTACAGACAATTATTCACAGAAAACAAAACAGGATCATAGAAAATGCTATGGAATCTGCAATGAAACCTGAACTTTCAAGTACATTTAGCAAAGTGAGAGAGTCAGGAAAAAAAGGAATTACTTCCATAGTTAAAAAATGTATTAAAAATCTCATTAACAAGAGATCAAAACCATCAACTATATTAGAATAAACCTAACAAATTATGGGCAACGTTTCATTACAGTCACAGAGCACCGCTGAGATCATTTAAATACGGCCTCCGCAAAGGGGGAGATTCTGGATTCTTTTCAGCAGGTTGGTTTTCTGCAGCGGTATGATCATGGCAACCCTGCAACTATCTCAGATATATGACAGGACTGAACACATGAGTAGATGTGTTGATGGTGGGAGTCCGAGCTCTCACGCAGGAAGGAAGGACACACACAGATGAAGGAAGACGAGCACCGTCTGGAGACGCGTTGGAAAGCAAGGGTCCAGGTGAACTCAGGGCAGATGTCCATGGTGCAGATGCATGCTTACGTGCATGTGTACATATATGTAGGCATATGGTTTAGATATATATGTGCAATCCCGTGTATGTGTAGATGCACACAGACTCTGCCTAACTCTTGTCTACAGAAAGCACCCAGAAGCAAAGCCACTCTCTCTGCAGTGAGTACACGTAGTGCCCGGACTTGGAGCCAAGGTGTGAAATGATCTATGTGTGGAACAGATGTAGCAGGCTAGGGTGGAAGCAGAGAAGCCAATTGTCTCTAGGCAAATATATTGGCATTTATTTCTTTTTAAAATAGCTAAAGCAATATGGCCAACTGTTACCATTTTTTAAATGTGAATGGTGGTATACGAGTGTGCAGTATTCCCTGTAACATTTCACATGTTTAAAATACCTCTTAATTTAGTTTTTAAAACTTTGCCCATGATTTGTGGGCTATCTCCATGTGGTGCTTTTTATTTTATTCCCTGCTCTTCCTCATTTGTTATAATAAGCACATATTGTTTTTAAACCAGTTAAAAATGAAAGCTGCATTTTAAGACCAAAAAAAATGTGTAAGAAAGAGCAGCAGGCATATGATACTTTCCTCATTTTGGAGAAGATTCTCTAAACTGCTTTTCGCTACTAAGGCTGAGAAGAAAGCCACCGGAAAGGCCTGAGCCGAGAGCCAAGTCCCACTGCAGGTCAGTCCTCACCCAATAGGAGGAGGAGCACTCCTCCGAGTCAGCCTCGAGACTGCAAGCTCAACATCCAGCTGAGCTTCCAGGAGCTCAGACCGATTTCGGGAAACTACGCCAGTGCTAGCAGCGTGAGCAGCATCTCGTGTGGCTACCACGTGTCCACCCGGCAAACTGCCACTCAGCCTGTACTCCGGGCCAGGGCGTCACGCCTGTCCCAGGAACCCTCCCTGACCCTCCAGGACCAGGCAGACTCCCCTCCACATCAGGCCCGCGACACCTCATGCACTCCAACAGAGCCTTGATTGCATTCGCAGCAGGGACCAGGGCCTGACCATCTCTGTCCCCTCAGGGCCTTTCCTGAGGCCTGACACGTGGCAAGAGCACTCAGTGAGATACTTCATGAAGAGCCCGCCTTTTACCCTGAACGCCAGTCGTAAAACTCTAAAAGACAACGTCCACTCTCGCAGCACCATCCTTTGCATGCCACTGCAAAGCTACACAGCAGCAGCACACAGCAATGCAGAGAAGACTCGAGGGATGGAAGCTGCACTGGCGTGGGGAGGGTCTGCTCTGAAAACCACAGAATCAGCTTAGAGAGCCAGTACAAATCTCCTTCCCCTGACTAGAGAATTAGGTGAGCATTTCCAACAGAAGGGACTATAAACTGAATCTTTAACACCCTACATGAAGCACAACTGGACATCAGGATTTCAAAACAAGAGAAAGCCCGCCATGGTGGTGTAGTCATCTAAGCTCCCATTCTATACCTTCTTCTTCCCTGGGGCCTAGATCATCTTATCATCTTGCGGCAGTAAAATAATGCTGATATCATCGAGTCGCAGGCATAATGTGGACTTTGCAACCTGAACTAATCTCAGATAAACTTCAAAATGATTATTTCACATCTTATACCCAATCAGCTAAGCTCGGTGTGTGTTCAAATCAGAGGTTTCTTTGTAGGTTCAAATATTTATTGAGAACCAAGCCTAAAGACGCGGGAATAACAAAATACAGCCTTCAGTCACAATAAGCTTATATGCTTTGGCAAAACAAACATAAAAACAGGCATATATCATGAGATGTGTGCCTCAGACACTAAGTAAAAACCTACTTTAATGAGAAGTTTGTGTTTCAGCCCAACAGGGTCAAATGATTGGGGATACATACCATGTTTTCAACTCGAAGTTCAAATGGCATTGGGTTATATACCATCAGCTGAACTTCACACACGTCTCCTTGAACCCACTGGAAATCTGGAAAATACACACACAGTCACACACACACAAAAATCCAGCAATTAGCTGATATTTTTTCACTTCCACAAGGTTTCTGATTATTCCTCCAGCAATGTATATTTTCAACAAGGCAGCAGGCTCCATGACCATCTTGAGATGGGCAATTCAAAGCTGGGCCCCACCAGCTTTCTCTGAAACAAAGCGAGGCAGCCGTCACTGCCACTTTGATGCCACGTGAATGGTGCTCCTCGTCGCCTTCAGCAGGCTTTGTTCATGCCACCATCCGTCCAGACGGCACTGTTCTTGGTGCAGAGCCGTAAGGTACACCGCACTTCATGAGGCCCAGAGGCTGACACATAGGAAGATGGCAATGGGGTCGCTTGTGAGTGACACGAAGTGTGAGTTCCCCTATTCCCCCAAGACTGTGAGAGAGGGAGGCTTCTCCTCCCCACCCACTCCCAGGTCAACTGCAGTTCAGTACCTGTGTGGGGCAGAACTGTGATGACCTCCAAACCCCCAGCTTTGGAGTGCACAACCTGGTGTGCATGGCCTTCAGTGTGAATATGATGATGAGGTTACCTCATAAAACAAAGGTGGAAGGATTTTCCAGATGTGACTGAGGTCCCCAATCAGTTGACTCTGAGTTAATCGAAAGGAAGATTGTCCTGATGGGTCTATTCTAATCAGGTGAGACCTCACAGGAGGCCATGTCCTTCCCTAGAGGGCCTGTGGAGGGGACCACATGGCAAGGGCCTAACAGCAGCCTCCAGGAGCTGAGAGCAGCACCAGCTGACAGCTGCCGAGAGAACAGGGACCACAAGGAAATGAATGAAGAACAAGCTGAGGGGTCTTGAAAGCAGGCCCATCCCTTATTTGAGCCTCCAGATGAGGACACAGCCCCAGCTGACACTTGAATTTCAGTCCTGTGAACCCCTGAGCGGAGGACCCAGCTGATGTCCACACAAATCGTAAGGAAGTAGATTTGTGTTGTTTTAAGCCACTGAATCTGTGACCATTTGTTACAAAGCAACAGAAAGCTAATTCAGCAACTGTCCCAATTTCCATCACCCCTTCCTCCCTTTACAATCCTCTCTTAGGCAAATCAGAAGGAATTTTGGAATCAATCTGCAGGTATCAGGCATGTGTTAGGTGTGAGGCACTCCCACACAGGTTATCTCAGTACTCTTCATAAGAACCTCCTGAGACAGGTACGATAACCCCCATCACTGCAAGGCAAACACTCAAGGTCCAAACAGGGTAATCAATTGGCCCAGGAACCACACAGCCAGTGAGAGGAGCTGCTGGATTCCGGCCTCTGAACTCAGAGGCATCCCAAGCAGACAGGGGTGGCTAACAGGGCAGTGGAGGGCTTTTTCTCTAGCAGACAAGAAAGTCTGTTAAGAATTCTTCAACTTTCACAGAACTTTCATAAGTGTGTTCTCAAGACACAGTTTTTTCCACACACACTCTGCACAGAGATAAGGACTGACTCCACCACACCTGGAACAGCTGACCCACAGCTGGCATGTTGACACTGCATAAATTAATACAGCGGCCACAGGTGAGCTAACTAGCTCATCCTAAGGCCTGCACCACGCTGTACTCATTGGAGCCTCTGCACGATGCAGTGAATGGCCACAGTCTGTCAGTAGCACAAATGTTACGCCCGTTCTCCAACAAAGGAGAACTTCCCTGCCGGGCTGGCCTGCCGGCCCGCCCTACGGTCCTGAAAAGCAAGAGAGCTGAGATTCAAACTCCAGTCTCTCCGGCTCCAAAACCTATGCTCTTTCACTCTACTGCGTCACCTCTCAGGACTCCAGAAACTCAGGTCTTGTCCTTCCCTCATCCCAGCTTCCATGCCCCCCACCACCTCCCAGGCCCATGAGCTTCTGAGGACCTTCAATGGGAGAGGGTTCACCCACCCTCCTCATTCACATAAGTCAGTGGCCAGAGCACCACACGCTCCCACCCCAGCTGCCCCCGGCCTCACCCAGCCTGTCCAGGGCCACCGATGGTCAGCATCCCGGCCCACTCTCACCACAAATGAAAAAGGTCACTCTCTTTAAGCAAGCTGCTAATGCTGGCAACTGACGAACTGCTGCCCTTGACGGTGATGATGATAATAATAACAATAAATCATTGTCTAGAGCACTGAAGAAAATAACGTATACTAAGATGGTTCATGTCTACTAAAGGGCAAAGGTAAGACCAATTGTTAATTTTTTTTTTTTTTAGAAAAAGAGAGAAAAGGAGAAAGAAAGAAACAGCAAAAGAAAGAAAAAAAGAATGAAAGAGAGAAAGAAAGAGGAAGAGAAAGAGGGAGAGAGAATGGGATTCTTGTTTTATTGCCCAGGCTAGA
>CAUYQU010056998.1:0-26318 GCA_963574635.1 Cheracebus regulus
CTAGAAGAAAACGTAGGCAAAACCATCCAGGACATAGGCATAGGCAAGGACTTCATGACTAATCTTCTTAAAATTTTTAAGACTGTTTTGTGGCCTAATACATGATCTCTCCTGGAAAATATTCTGTGTGAACTCGAGAAAATGTGTTTTCCACTGCTGTTGGATAGAGCATTCTGTATATATCTTTTTGGGATATTTGGACTAAAGAGTATTTCAATGTTTTCTTATTGATTTTCTGTCTGGACGATCTATTCATTCTTGAAAGTGGGTATTGAGGTTCTCTACTATTATTGTGTTGCCACCTATTTCTATCTTCAGCTCTATTAATATTTACTTTATATATTTAGGTGTTCTAATGTTAGGTGCATATGTTTTTATAATTATTATATCATCTTGATGAATTAACCTTTGTATCATTATGTAAACCTCTTTTTACAGCTTTTGACTAAAATTTATTTTATCTGATATAAGTATAGCTAATCAGCCCTCTCGGTTTCCATTTCAATGGAGTATATTTTTATATCCTTTCACTATCATTCTATGAGTGCTCTTTTAGCTGAAGTGAATATCTGATAGGCAGCATATACTTGGGTCTTATATTTTTAATTTTTTAAATTTTATATTTTATATTTTTATATTTATTCATCCAGCCACTCTATGTCTTCTTGTTAGAGATTTTAATCTATTTACATTCAAGGTAAATAATAGGTAAGATATATTTCAAGGTATTATTGAAAGAATTTACCATTGCCATTTTGTTAATTATTTTCTGGCTGTTTTGTAGTTTCTTTGTTCTTTTGTTCCTTTCTTGCTATCTTCCTTTGTGATTTGATGATTTTCTATAGCAATATGCTTTGATTTCTTTATTTTCACCTCCCATATATCTACTATAGATTTTTGCTTTGTGGTTACCACAGGCTTACATAAACACGTAACAGTCTATTTTAAGCTAATAACAACTTAACTTTAATTGCATATAAAACCTCTATACTTTTAATGTCCCCTCCCATATACAATGTAAAAAGATTTCAACTGGGACATTTTTGATGTCACATTGTATATTCTTTATCAAATTATGTAGTTACAGTTATTTTAAATAGTTTTATTTCTTGACTTTTATACCACAGATATAAGTGATTTACACATCACCATTACTATATTATTCTGAATTTGATCTCAATTTGACTATGTACCATTGTCATTTTCTTCTTAAAGCCAGTGGAATGTATTGTGCACTTCACTGTAAAAACTACTAATTTAATAGAAATTACAAGCTTTATAGTCAGAAAGATCTGAGTTCAAAGCCACACACTCACCAGTTTGATGACTTAATGGGCTATGATTTTCTGGGTTTCAATTTCCTCTTCAGCAAACTAGAGATACAATGTGCACAGTAGAGATACTATGCCTCTAATACAACTGCGTTCCCTGCCCTCCAAAGGGGGAGAATTGTTTGTGCTTCATGAGTTTTCCTCCCTGGCCATAACTTAGTAAATAGGGATGGTCCCTGGCCCAGGCTGGGCTAACTAGATTCTCTTTTCCTGGAATTTAGCATTGGGACATTGCATTGAGAAACCGTTTAGTAGGGTGTGGTGCCTGAGATTTGAGTCTGTTTCGTGTCTGAGCTAAGAGATCATTTACCTGCCATGTGCACAGGAAAATAGAAAAAGCAGTTTTGCAGAGTGCAATCAATGAAGCAGATACCCAGAGCATGGCAGGGGCAAGAGTTACAGTTGAAAGCTTTCTAAGCCAACTTGAAGGACAATTCTGCGGCTGTATTACCTAAACACTTGCCTGCTTAGATTTTCAAGAGAAAGTGATAATTTCTCTAAATGGACTTACTAGGTAACTGTCAGAAATGAAAGACTGAAAAGGTTTCATGGAAAGAGGCAGAAAAAACAAAATAATATTTTGGATCTGTCCAAATTTTCATCATAAGGTACTTCCTCTGCAAGACTGTAATTACAGCAGGGTTTACACTGAGTTGCAGTGAATCATTTAAAAAGCAATTATTGCCAGCAGCCCTTGTTCTCTGGCTGAGAGTTGAATGGGAAATTTAATAGTATTACGAGAATTCTTTTCCTACCAAACTAATTCTAAGAAATGATATAAATTGAATGTGTGTTTATTTTTTAAGACAAGCTTATCTTAATTGAGTTTTTCATAATTGTGTTCCACTGGTTACATATGAAATGGAAAAGAGAGGGGTGGTGTAGGGAAGTGAGTATTTGAGTGTATAAATTATTTTTTTCTCTGTGCTTCGTTTCAGGCCTTTTCTTGCATCATTCAAGGTACCTAGTAGCACTCAGGACTGGGCATTGCACAGAGTGGTTGTATAGGCTTTTTTACTGATTGGTACCAAGATAGTTTGGAATAATGCTCAGAGAGCATTGTGGGAATAAATGTTCCTGACTCTGACTACTGATACACATGGGACTCTCTCATCCTATTAGTAACATCTGCATACATGGCTGAGCGTATCAATGAGAACACCATTTATTGATCATGAACTATGCACAACAGTAATATTGAAAGTATTGCTTACATTACTCAGTTAACCCTAACAACATTCCTGATAGCATGCCAATCTTAAAGGTAAAGAAAATTAGGCTTGGGGGTTGTTAAGCTGTTCAAAGCCTCACCATTAGTAGATGATGATGGGTGTCTGGCCTGGGCCTTGTCTTCTATGAAGCCCAGGCTCTCAACCACTGTACCTTGCTGCCTTTTAGCTATACAGTATTTACTGAGTGAACATTTACAAAACCTGTGATAAAAGAAAAACTTCAGCTGAATTGAATTTAAAGGAGTTTAATTGAGCAGTGGACAATTCACAAATTGGGCAGCCCCAGACTCATAGCCAATTCACAGAGACTCAAGAGCAGCAATATGGTGGAAGAAGCTTTACAGACAAAAAAATGGCCAGGTGTGGTGGCTCGTGCCTGTAATCCCAGCACTTTGGGAAGCCTAGGTGGGCAGATAAACTGAGATCAGGAGTTCGAGACCACCCTGACCAACATAGTGAAGCCTCGTCTCTACTAAAAATACAAAATTAGCTGGGTATGGTGGCACATGCCTGTAATCTCAGCTACTTGAGAGACCGAGGCAGAAGAACATGGGGGGTGGAGGTTGCAGTGAGCCAAGACTGCACCATCACACTCCAGCCTGGGCAACAAGAGAAAAACTCCATCTTAAAAATTGAGGTACAGAAGTTGGAAGTGAGGTGCAGAACAGTTGGATTGGTTACAGCTTGGCAGTTGCCTTATTTGAGCATTCAGCAGTATTTGAATGGTTGAAGTATGGCCACTGGGATTGGCCAAGACTCAGCTATTGTTACAGTTGCATTCTCCTAAATTAGGTTTTCTATCTTGTCTACCTTTTAAGCTAGGTTGCAGATTGTCCACAAGAATTCAAATATAGAAGTACAGAGTCCTTCTCAGGCCATATTTAGTTCACTTTAACACCTGATTGAGTCATACTGTTTGTGAGGACAATAAATGTTTAAATTGGAAAGTTGTTACTAATGATTTATATAAATTCTGCCTTTTATGCTGATTCTGTCTTAACAGTGTTCAATATGAGTTAGTAATTTGGGTTGAATTTGTGTAATTATTTTAAAAATTCAGTTATATTACATGAATGTTCAATGGCTCCATGGAAAAGATAACAGTGCCTTTCAGGACTTCTTCTTATAGAAGTGAAAGAGAGCCATTTTTAACCAACTTAATGACAAAGGGAATTAACTGGAAAGATACTAGCTTGGTTCATATAATTGTATTGGGAGCCACAAGAACCAATAAACTTCTGAGGACACCAGAGACCAAAACTGAGAACTCTATGTTGGGCTCACCTTGTCTCTTCCCCCTCGATTTTGTCTTCCTCAGAAAGGTACATTGGCCACCAAATGGTTAAGGGGTTTGTCTTTGAAGTTCCAAGACTCTTGAGAACAGAGAAGACCATCCCTCAATGGTGGTAGCAGAAAAATTCCAAATAAAGATACAGGCTGACCTGAAGCAACCTCAGGACACAGAATAATTTTAGAGACCTAAATGTGGCTTTGCGCATATTGGTAGTAGCCAAAGGAGATTATTTCTAATTACCAGAAGAAAGGAGTCTTGTGTACTGTTTACAATCAAGTCTTTAATTTTCTAGAATATTTACAAAATCTTTTTAGCATATAATAATTGAAAAAAAAGGACTCCTTCCCAATATAACAGCTACCCTTTGTAATTACTACTTCCAAAATTATGTCCAGATGTTATTTCTTTCTCAAATCCAGGGTTTTTAAATGTTATGGCTTCCTTTCTCTGAGATCTAGTTGGGGCATAAAAAGATTTTGTAAACTTTCAGCTAATGATAAATATTGCTATCTGCTTTCTCTAATAAGCAGTCCTGAGGTAAAATATTAATCAACATAATTGTCTCATGGAAAAAGAGAGGAAGAAGAAATAATATGCAGTGGCCAGATACAAAATAATTCAATGGATGAGGATGGAAATGTGCATCATTCACTGTCTTGCTTCTTAATAATAGACTGAGTTCCTTTTTCAACTGATGTGATTGCCACAGAATCTGCCTACTGAGTGAATTCCCTTCTCTGGCATCATTCTGAGCCATTCCTAAAAGTGAGAAGAAATCCAGTTCTATGGTTGAACCCTTGCTGAATATGCTTGAATGAACCTTAGGGCTGTCTTAGGGAACATGCCATCCAAACCTCTTTTTTTTATATATATATATATATTTGGTGTTTAGTCTTAAGTATTCTTTAAAATACCAGTCTGCAAGACTGATGCCAGAACATATGTCTGGTCATTATCTTTGAATAAGTACCCTACCTTTTTGATCACTTATCAATAGGCCTGACATTCTGACCATCAGATTAGTGGCTTCTGTCTTGACTTCTACCTCAAAGGAAAGCGAAAGGAAGGATAGGATGATAAGGTAAAGATAATCCTCTTTCCTCCCCACCACAGCATCCAAGTTGTTTAGGCCATAGGGAAAGATTAACTTGCATAGGTGGGGAAGAAGGTAATCTTCCACATTTCTCACTACCCTGTTTTTGCTTATACTAACTTTATCATGGGGTAAAACACTTAGTTTTCCAATTCTACAGAAGACTTGACTGCCTTGACTGTTCCAGTTTAGCATTGCTGAGGCTGTCTAGAAAGAACTTTTTATGTAGAAATGCCTACAGATTTCTTTGTGATTTCAGATAAATCAATTTGTTTCTTTGTTGTAGAAATTTACTGAAGAATGGAGAACAGAGCCTACAGGCCAATGTCATCACATTTTTCTACTAAGTCACTGATATTCTGGTTTTGTTATGCACATGGTTGAAGTTTCAAGATACCACAAGAAACCTGTAACCCAATGCTATACAACTTTGCAACAAAATATGTCCTCCTAGCTGAGTAGGTGAGGGGAGTGGAGAGTGATTAATGAAGATGCCCCTATCTCATCTTGACAAAACCTAGTACCACATTTCAGTTTTCACAATCAGCGTCCCCATTTCTAATACCAATTCCAGTTACTAGCCAGTGTTCTTTCAGTTTAGGGTGCCAAGATTCAACCTGATCTAACTTAAGCAACCAAACAAATAAAAACTCTCATATGTTATAAATATTAACTATAGAAATCCAGGTATATCTGAGACAGGAATAAATGACTTGATGTTGCTAGATATCTTTCTGTCTGTTTCTTATCACTACTTTTTCTCAAAAATCATCTTTATTCTCGTGTATTTATTCATGCAACAGTAAATGTGCTATCATGTTGAGTCACATTCTCATAGTTTACTACATGCAAGAGGAAAAAACAAAAACCTCTCTGTTCTTTGTTCTAGCAGAAAATGCTTAGAGAGTGCTTCCAGCTTGTATGGTTTGGGTTATGTGGACATTCCTGAATTACTTATGTGACCAAGGGATGCTTTACTGTGATGGGCCAGGTCTCAGTCACAGACTCATCCTTCCAATCAGAGTGGTGAGGTCAGTAAACAGAATAGGTAGAAGAAGAGCATTAGGCAAATAAAGATAATAGTTGAAATAATTATGATGCACTGTGTTGTTATGATGCAATCATGTAGGGTCTGCCTTAGGAGCACAGAGAAAAGAGCAGGGGAAAACTTAATTTCTTGCTTCTCATCTAGACCAGAAATGCTTGAGGTCAGAGGCTGGCTCATATTTGCGTTTGTGTTCACATAACTTATCACAGAGAGTACCTTATGGTAGGTATTTAAAAAATTGATACATGTGAAGAGAAGCTGGCAGGAAGAAAGCAAGGAATGAGAGTACATTCTAGGAACTGTTTAGATTTCCCTTAGGAAACCTTATCCTGGTACAGTGGATAATGGATGGACTCAGATTACTGGTCAATAGAATCTAGTAGGATAAGGAAAAGGAAGCAAACCATCCATTTCAAATCGTAGTGTTTTAATAATTCCCCTTAATGCCAGGTATGCTCACGACTGCTTTTTGGCTTCCAGTTAGACTGTGGCATACCATACATGAAATCCTCTCTGAAATCTTACACTGCACCTGTGGTTTGACAAGTACTAAGCTTATCTTTTTCATAGTTGCTGCTTGTGTCAAAGCAATTTAAAAATTGAGGAGCAATTTGGCAGCATGTTCATACTTCCAGTGAGTGGCTTTTCCTCATTATTTACAATTTCTCCAAATTTTAAGACATGCTGCTTGGATAGATGTTGGAACAGGTAAGGCTGTGACCATTGTAGAGATTAAGCAGAATTACTGCAGACATTTGTGAAATAAGCTGTGAGTTATTTACAAACAGGTAATTAATTTTTAAGTATAAAATGAGACTACCATTTTTGTCATAGGAGACGTTAACTAATCTTTCTGCCTCTCATGGATAACAATTAAAGAGTGGTGAAGAGAAGTAGCTTGCCTTATATAGGTGTAGCCACATTTATTCCTTTATTCAAATCCATTAAATAATACTTCCACTGTACATGATTCTTTCTTCCAACGAGAGTAAAGTAACCTCTTTTATAACAGGGAATATGGACTTCCATTAGCATATCATTGATATCTGTCATGCATCTAGAGATAAGATATACAAATCAAAATGATTGGAAAATAAAGGTGAAAAGTCAATAAATGAATTTAACATAAAATGTGGTGATATAAATACAGAGAGAAATAAAACCAATTTTGTGCTCCCAAGAATTTGTTCTAGAGACAGTGAGTAAAGAGCTGTCCACAGTTCAGTGGACTGGGGATTGAGGATTTTGGTTGAAGGTGTACAGGGTGCTGTGGTTGCACAGAAAAGAAAATTTTATATCCGCATGGGGGATTGGTGAAGGAATTTCTCATGAAAGAAATGACATTTGAGGGATTTCAAAGCAATGCCTCTCACATGGTAAACATTTAATAAATATTTGTTGGCTAAATAAGCAAGCATTGAAGGATGAATATGAGCTAGTCAGAAATAGAAATGGAGAACTAAATAGCAATCTAGTCAGAAATAGAAATGGAGAACTAAATAGCAATTTAGATGTAGGAGAATGGAATGTGCAAAGATTAAAAGGCATAAAAGCACCTGGCCTGACAGGAAGAGTGACCCTAAAAGTCCCCACCCGGAGGCAGCAGTGACCTTCCCACTGCCAACTTTAAAGGGCATGTTTCTGTGCCCTTCCTGGGCCTTCAGAGCCTGTCAACCACCCCTCTACCACCAAACTCTTACTTCCATTGGCTTCTGACACTGCATGTCCTCAGCACTTCACTCTTAACTGCCTCAGTAACTGTGATTTCTCCCAGAGACCCCCATTCTCTTTTCTTTCTGTAACTGTTAGTATTCTTAGGACTTCATTTTCCTGACACACATTCCCTGGATACTTTCAGCCACTTCTTCAGCTTTAAGCATCATCTCAATATGACAAATCTGAGATATATGTTTCTAAATCAGAGCCCCTTTTCAGTTGTTAGACATTTACATCCATTTACCTATTGATAATTTACTTATTATCAGTGAAAATTTTAAAATGATGTTGACCGCTTACTTCATGACAGATATTGGGGAGGCATTGAAAGCAGTTCATAGTGATGATAACTGACTCCAAAGAAGTATCTAAGATTGCTTAATAAGAGCATGTTGGGAGACATAACAGTAGAGAAAAGAACAGAAGAGAGGAAAGGAGAGGAGAAGACTTATAGCAAAAACCAAAGATATGATCAAAGCAGCCAGATGACAAGCCGCAGGCAATGATGTCTCAGGGCAATCAGAGATAGAAAGAGAGGAGGAAAGTGTGGTTCATACAACCAAAACAGAAGTGGCATTTCAATAATTAGGGAGATTGAGAGTACATACTATCCCTTGTGAAGTGAGGGAACACACCAGGTTGTGTTCAGTTGAGAAAAGAGTGGGAGGAAGGTAGGTGAAGCCCAAAAACCTAGCTTGCATTTAAAGAAGGCTGATGGAAGGGGCAGTGAGCTACAGCAATACACGGAAGGACAAGGGCGTGGTTGTCCTCTGACACCCAGACACACCATGGCTGCCCATGTGGACTTTGCATTTCTCCCTTCCATCTTCCCAGAGAATTGCCCACCAACATCAGAACTCTGAGAGGTACCCTGGGCTTCCCACTGTCCCTTACATCCAGCCAGTCACCGGGGGAACCCCCTAGGTAGGCAGCATTACATAATGAAGGCTGAGGTAGTCGAAAAAGATTTATACTAGGGTTCAAGTCCTGGCCATGCCACTCACCAACTCTGCGGCTTTGGGCAACTGCTTGACCCTATCTGAGTCTCAGTCTCTCTTTATCTGAAAACGAAGAGAAAGATACCTATTTTTTAGTGCAGGGGTAATGATTACTGCTAATGCCAGGCAGTAAGCCAAGTGATAGGCAATTAATTGGATGTTATTATTACTTTTCTTTCCACTTCTTTATTTCTCCCAGGGCCACTGCTACTACTGATTTTGGGCTCATCTTAGGTTCAGAAAGGTCAAGTAATACAGAGAAGTTTACACTGCCAGTGGGGAGTGGGCCAAAGATCAGAAGGTTGCTCTGTCAATTCAAGATGCAGTTGAGAACCATTTTCCCCAGTGCAAGTGCATTTTTCCCCTGTAGTAGGGTCAGGAGGATGACACCACATCAGAACATCCTGGCTGCTATGGGGAAGGAGACACCCCACCTCTATGGACTAGGGCTGAATTCTAAGAACTTACTGCTTTCCAAGTTGCTTCTGGGCTCTTTCCAAAAGACATTGCTAAGATATAATACTTGAAATTCACAACAGGTAGAATATTAGGTGTCTTATTTGGAGCTTCAGGAGTTTTACATTTTCCACATAGCATCTAACCTATAATTAAAACAAACAAGTATATTGACCACTCTGCATGCACTTTCTCAAGTGGCAGATGAATCTTGGTTATCCATTTCCTTCACCATTACTAATGCATCCACATGGACACTGGAAGAAATTGACTCTTTTTTTGTAAGAGTCATGTTTGCTCACTTGCTCCTGCCCTCCAACACCTCCCACAAGAGACAGATGCTCCATTGCTCAGCAGTGTCTCAGAAGGGAAGGTGGTGGCAGCTCATCCTCATCTGAAACTCATCTTCATGTGTTCCAGGGTCTGCTTCAGCCATGGCATTGTCTCTATCATGACCAATGCATGGAAGAGTATTTCTGATGGCTTTTTGTAAAGACTAAGTGAGGCAAAGGGACAATACACTTAATCATGTTGTCTCACGTGAAGTAACTTAGTGAACTATGCTGAAATGGACTTTGAGCTTGAGCCTGAAGCTTGGTTGCTGGAGCCACAAATAAAAAAGAACTTAAGAGGATGGGGGCGTGGCTCCAGGACTCAGGAGATGTGCGGAGACGTAGCATTTGCCTAGACTAATGTGTAAAAACAACTGGATTTTTTCCTTGTCCTTCTCTGTGTACCCTCTCTGTTTTCTCTTCCATCTCCCCTTCTTTTCCTCTTCCTTTCCTTCTTTTTTGCCTCCCTGTGACATCATCATCACCGTCACTGTCACCGTCATCATCATCTTTTTCTTCATCATCTTTATCATCATCAGAAAAAGCATACACTGGGCATCCGCTCTGATAATATATTCATTATGTGTCTCTCTCTACTAGTAGGTTCCTTGAGGTCAGAGGGCAAAGCTTTCTCATCATCTATGTATTCCGTGCACACATGACAGAAACTGAATTAATATGTTAAGTAAATTAACAAATGGACTTTTGAAAATCAACAAGATTAAAACAAATTAGGATAACTGAATTAATCTTTGTAAGCTGATCTTTGTGTCAGGGCCTGATTATATCCCCATGGAGAAGCAGCCTCTGTTTAGAGTAAAGCAGATAGACATGAGACTGTGGATGCTATTCCCTCAAGTCTAGCTTTTCCTCCACTACTTCTCTGACTTGGGATAAATTGTCTGTCTTCCTCTCTTTTAAAATATGGCACTGATGAGATGATTGCATAAAATAATCAGTTTCTGGCATGTAGTGGTTTTCTTATCCAAGCGATTTCTTTTGCAGGTCATAATGATAAGTTTTATTTGACAGTTATGTCTTTCATTTTTTCTGCAGCTGCCACCAGAAACCTCAGGTTTGAAACTCACGTTTCATTGGCTTCTCTGTCTATTGCTATTCCATTACTTGCTAGTGTGCACTTTCATCTCATTTTAATAGATGTATTGTAGCTACAGTGTTTACTATAAACAGCTTCATATTGCTTTTAAGAGTGGGCATTGTAGGAAATAATGTGTATGAATGTAAGTGTTCATGATTGTTAGTGAATCTCCATTATTAGCTAATCCCTATTTTAATATGAGTATTATGCAATCTGAGCAAAATCCAGAGTGCCACCATCATTTTATCATTTCAGTGAAGGGAAGCATCCGCTGGAAGTAGGAGTTCATGGTTGTTGGTGATTTCCTTCTTGCTACCAGCTGATAGGCAGCAGGTTTGACAAAGCCCACAGCATGAGCTGAGAAACATGACTCTTGCCCTTTGCAATAAATCTCGGATGGCAAGACTACATCTTTAGCCAAGTTGGACATTGGTTCAATTCTCCCCTATAGTTTCTCTAGTTCTGATTTCCTCTAGTTGCTGTTTGCCATGCCAACTCTAGCTCAGCTTGGCTTTTTGTGTCTTCTGTCCTGGCACATAGCAATTGACTTCGGCTTGGCCCCTGAACTTCGGTTTGACTTTCAATATTAGAATTAATAGTTGGCATATGATGTGGATCCTGAAATGCAATATGATTACATTGCAAAAGTTAATAAATAGTAACCACCAATCTGTCCAGCCCAGGCAGGAGCAAGGAATAGGCAGAAGAAACAAAGAAATTCTCTGGTATGACTTAATCACATAACCCCCCAAATGTTCCAAGGGCCAGCAGTCATAGCATCAGGAGCACAGTAGATCACAGCATGCTACTTGCCACAAAAACCGAGGCATCCTGGAAACTTGATGGTGAAACTAGAGGATTGGAAAGTCTGCGATTGAACCAGACAAAAGCAGGTTCAGGTCAACCCAAGTCATGGGTTGAAAAACAAAACCTGCCATCAGCTACAGAGAAATGAGTTCAGAGGCTGAGCCCTACAGCCCTTTGTTAACCACTTCAGGTGAGCCTGGACTGATAAGCACCTCTTCTTTGGCCAGTCTTTAAGGGACAACACTCTTGTGTTGCTGCCTGGGAGGCAACATGTAGGATTTCTGTGTCAGACTATAACTTCTGGACTCATTTTGGTGGGTAAGCCTGCAGTCATAAATAATGCCTTCTTTTTTTCTGTTAGTAACACTTCTACTTAAAAGCATATATTTGTGCCCAAGGAATCCAAGTTGGTAGCATTTCACATCACTAGTTTTCAGTAGTGCAGACTACACATCACTATACATACAAAGATAACACCAAAATTTCCCTTTGTCCAACAAGTGTCTCCTCTCTTTCTCTCTCTCTCTTCTCTCTATGCCCTTACATATCAACATAATGAAAAGATTTGTTCAGTAATCATATTTCTGGTGCTATAAAATATTTAATTTTTATTTCCTTAAATATTGTCATAATATGACATTGTTTCTTTTTACCTGCACTGTCTTATGATATTGCCCTATTTTAGGTAAAAGTTGTCTTTTGTTTCAATGAGTCCACATAAAGTGAGAAACAAGCAAGGGATAGGGCTGCCCTCCAGCCTCTAGGAAGTCATTGGGTCTATCCAGGATGGTAACTTGGAACCAAATCCAAGCACTGGATGAACACGTGGATTTGGTTCCAAGTTACCATCCTGGATAGACCATCAGTGGAATGAACCTTGAGCATTCACTCCACCCCTCTGACCTTCAGTGTTAACACTGAACAAGTAGATATAATACGGTCTTCTTGCAGGTTCAAAGAGGATTAAATGAGATGACATACATAAAATGGGTAGTGCAATGCTTGGTTCACTGGATATAAAAGGTAATTATTATTTGTATATTATTGAGATTACTTGTGTGTTTGGGTAACAGTGACAAATTCTACATGCCTGGACGGTAGCATGCTAAAGCAATAGATAAAGACTAGAAAGAGCTGGATTTTAAAAATTGGTTTCCTTTTATTCATAATATGAGTAGTTTCTATCTGCTGATTTTTCTCTCTCCCTTCCACTTATGTTAGAGAAGATAGTACTTAATCTCATGATGATGCAAAAGTGGCTTCCCTATTCAGGCAAACATGAAGAGAAGACAGCCTGTTATATACCAGGCTAATACTAGTCACTTTCACTCAGCACATACTGTCCATCTGTCTTAGTCCATTCAGGCTGCTACAACTAAAAAATTGAGTGGCTCATAAACAACAGAAATTTCTTTCTCATAGTTCTGGAGGCTGGAGGTCCAAGATCAAGGTGTTGGCAGATGTGGTGTCTGGTGAGGGCTGTCCCTGGTTCATAGATGGTAGCTTCTTACAGTGTCCTCACATGGCGGAAGGAGCAAGACAGCTCTCTAGGGCTCCATTTATGAAGGCACTAACTCCATTTATGAGGGCTCTACCCTCATGACCTAGTCACCTTCCAAAGTCCTCATCTACTTCACCTTGAGGATTAGGATTCCACATCTATATTTGTTGTCATGGGAGGCAAATATCTAGACCACAGCATTATCATATTATCTACAACACTATTTGCATTTATTCTGTTATGTGTCTGATGTTCCCTCAGTGTACTTTGAATTTCTCAAGATATGGATCTTGTTCTATTACTTTCTACATGTCCTGCACCTATACCTACATTTGTTCAGGCCAATGATTGAACAAAAATTCACCATTCAGCTGAAATTTACCTATAGTTTTTGTTTGTTTATTGTTTTTTATTTTTGTTTTTGTTTTCCATTGGGCACCATTTATTATGATTGGGCAATACTCATATCTTACTAGTTGTTAAATAGTATAAATATTGATAGTGGTTAGGGGTTGAATAAATATAGTTTATCCTCACAGTACTCACGAAGTTAATATTACTCAATGTACATGTAAGAGGAAATTGATGCTCAGACAGGACTTATGCAACTTCCACATTCTTTCAGAGTGTGGAAGGGGGCCAGGATTTAAAATCTGTTTTGTCTAGTCCAAAGTCCAAATGCTCTATTTTTTGTTGCCAGCTATGAATCTTTAATTATTTAAACAGTCTGGTATTGAGTACTTAGGATATTTTATAATTCAAGTCTTATTTTAAAACTTTACATCAGATAGGCAAGAAAAGCCAGATGGATCTGTGCATAGAGCCTAGTTCATATCTTACAACCTGCCAGTCATGCAAGAACAAAACATTCAAGGTGATTTCAGGCAAAATGTATCCTAATCTACTAAGTGTAAGGCGTTTATATACAAAAAGAAAATCAAACTCAATAATGTAAACAGAGTCAACCACCCCCTTTAAAAATCCTGTGCTTAAATATTTGCATGTGTATAGAATGGAAAACACAAGCTTGATGAATATTTTATATAGTTTGTTCTAGATTTAATGTTTGCATCACCCCAGAATGCATAGATTGAAGCCCTAACCCCTAGGGTGGTTGTATTTGGAGATGGACCGTCTAAAGGAGTGCTTACAGGCGGGGCAATGTAGCAAAACCCCATCTCTACCAAAAGTACAAATTATTAGCCTGGTGTGATGGCATGCACCTGTACTCCCAGCTATTCACAAGGCTGAGGTGGAAGGATTGCTTGAGCCTGGGAGGCAGAAGTTGCAGTGAGCCAAGATTCCATCACTGCCCTCCAGCCTGGGTGACAGGGTGAGACCCCATCTCAAAAGAAAAATAAAAGTAACTAACATGAAATTAGGTCATAAGGGTGGGGCCCTTATCCAATAGGATTAGCATCCTTATTTAGAAGAGACATCAGAGAGCTCTGTGCCAAGGAAAAGCCATGTGAGAGCATAGCAAGGAGGCAACAGTCTGACAGCTCAGAAGAATCCTCACCAGAAACTGAAAACAACCCTGCTGACACCTTGATCTTGAACTTGCAACCACCACAACTATGACAAAATAGGGTTATATTATTGAAGCTACCCAGTCTATAGTATTTTGTTATGGCAGCCAGAGCTGACTAATACACAGTTAGAACAGCTTCTTCCAAGGGAAGCCTGGTTGAGTTGACCAAACCAACTTTAGTTAACATAGATACTAACTTTAGTTAACATAGATACTGGCTAAGAATGGGTGGTTATCAGATTACATATGCTCATGATTTAAAATAAATATTGCCAATCAGCACATATTAATGGGACCCAACTTTGTCCAATCAATCCTGTAAGAAGAGAGTATAAAAATGTTTTCGAGACTATACCAGCCTTTATTGAAATTTTCAATATGTTTATGGGTAAATAAATTCTATTTAGTTTTTATCTTCTTTGTAAAAATCACAGGAGTGGATAAGAAGGCCTCCAAGATCTTCTTCATGTCTGGGACTTTTTGGGGTACTTATTCTTCCCCATTTTATAAGGAATTGATGTACTCAATACAATTGAAAAGTGTAAGGCAATTTGAATTTCCACCTACTTTCAATAAAGGCAGAAGGTCTGGGGATGGCCTTCAGCATCCATAATTTTTATAGTTCCCCAGGTTAGTATAATGTGCTGTCAAGGTTCTCAACTTCACTAAAAACTCTCTGCCTCCTAAGAATACTATGTCCTTTCCACTCATAGGCCTTGACTGGCATGTGCTACCTCTCTGCTTTCAATAGAGAATTATTTTTCATCCTCCAAATTTCCTTTTTGACATATTTACCACATATTTCAGGTAGAATTTGATTTCTCTTCCCTAACCTAAAGAAGCAATTCAAGGTTGAGATACAGCACCAGCCTCACAGAGGTTAGAGAACATTCTGCATCTCTCTTCCATGCTCAGCCCCATCATAGAGCTCTGCACACATCAAATGTTAGCAGATAAATAGTTTATTTGGCTTTAGATACATTCGTTCAGCTCTTTCAATCTGTTGACTCATCCATAAAGAACTCTTGCAATTCTGACATCATCTAGAAATTTAACATAAATAAATCTTTGTGTCTGAACATAAAAGCATATGATACAAAAACTCCTAAAGCTCTTTTAGAGAACCGTTCAATTAAAAAGCTGTTAAAATGCACACACTTTACGACAGAAGAAATTCAGATCTGCCTTGGTCCTGACAGAAAGAGGACGCTGAGGGACACTTGCATTTAAGTGGTGGCTGTCAGACAAGGCCAAGAGGGTTGTGAGCAGCTGAGTTGTGTACACCCTGACAGTCGGGTGAAAAAAGTCCACAGGGAAAGAGCTTTGGCTAGAGTTGGGTTGTCTTCATATTATCTCCCATCAAATCTGGCTCAGTTGCAGTAAAGAACACATACTGTCTATAATTACTTAACTATCCTTATATATTCTTGACCACAAACTAAAAGTCAAGTCATTTAAGATACAAATATAGTTGATGAGATAAGCAGGAAATGAGGAACTCTACAAAGCCATTCACATTTACCATAATGCATTCTGCTGATTAAAAAGCCCTAACCAACTTGTTAGCGTATTCTTTATTGTGTCTGCATTTTTAGTTTATCTTAGAGTTTCTCTTTTGCTTTCTGGTGATCAAGAAAATCTAGGAGATGTATCTGTGATGATACTGAGGAGAATTGTCCCAACCATAAAATGTCAGGGCTGAGAGGAATTGGAGTAAGTATGTGGTACATAGCTTTACTTCACAGATAGGTGACTTGAAGCTTTGAGAGAGAAAATAATTATTCAAGGTTTTAACCAACAATTCCTTGATCAATATTCTTCTGAGTACAATGGCATCTATGTAAGGTTCTCTTCCATCCTAAGAGGGTCTCTGTCTTGCAACTGTTCCTGAAACGCTTAGAGAAAGCTGTAAGCTCTCAGTTCCTGGTTTGAGTTTATGATTCCTACATTCTGTCTTCTCTAGCCACAGTTTTAGGCAAATCAGAACAGTTGCTCACCCTAGGAGAGATGGATAATTGGTGAACAGTATTACTGTCTGCTACAGCCACCATGTAAGATACATAAGCTTTCAGAGTCTCAATAACTTTGTGCAAAAAATGGGAATAATACTGGCCTCAAAAGCTGATTGTGATGTGTGAATGATGTCATGTTGTGTTTTCTAACTAAGAGTAAAGAGGAGAGGGGATTGATTTGTTCTAAAGAATTGGCTCACAGGATTGTGGAAGCTGGTAAGTCCGAAATTTGCAGAAGAAGCTGAAAGGCTAGAAATTCTAACAAGAGTTGATATTTTTGATGTTGCAGTCTTGAGTTTCAAGGCAACCTGGAGGCAGAATTTCTTCCTTATCCAAGGACCTCTTTCTTTTCTCTTAAGGCCCTCAACTGACTGGGTGAGGCCCACCCACATTATTAAAGCAGGAGGTTAATCCACTTTATTAATGTACTGATTGAAGTGTTAACTACATCTAAAAATCACTTAGCAGCAACATCTAGTCTGGTGTTTTACCAAACAACTGTACACAACACCTTACCAAGTTGACACATAATTAACCATGACACATATTCTTGGCATAGTGTGAGCTTCTAGTGTCAAGTAAATGTTAGAACTTTTCCTTGATTTTTTTTTCAAAGCATTTATGAGCTTCTTTTATTACAGGAGATGCTAATTTAAAACAATCAAAATTATCAAACAAAAATTGTGTGATATTTTACAATACAAAAATTCTTCCGAGTCGTTATGGTTATTTGATAGGCCATTTTCTTAAACACAATTAACTACAGGATTGAGAGGTATGTTTAATGAACATTGATTAAATACTCATTACATGCTTAGAGCTCTTCAGGGCACTAAAGCTATAAATAAGAAGGCAGGGCCCAGTATCATCAGATATCCCCAAATCTAGCGAAGGATTGAAAGTATATTTATCATTAATTGGGGTGACTCTTGTAATAGCATATGTGCAAGGCAGCAAACAAATACTGTAGAGAGAGAAACTGACTATGCCAGGAGGCTCAGAAAATAGTTCCAAGGACACGTGACTTTTATGCTGGCAGGCAGTGCTTTAAAAGCAGACTAAGTATAGCACATTGCACCGCCCAAAGTAGGAAGATCTGAAAGAACATTCAGGGTATAATCAAGTGATGGCAAGACACTCACAGGGCCTTCAGAGCAGAGTGAACAGAATGTTATCTTTCAAAATAACACTGGACCCTCTCATCCATCTCTTCAGGAGTCTACTGGGTTTGCCTCTTTATGCTGAAATTAAGCATCTTAGCGGGGCCTGAAGTTCCTTCACAAATGGGGTCCTTTGAACATTACCGTAATTATCTCTGAGCCTTTCTGCACACAATATGCCTAACCAGGACTGCATGCTAATGATTCTTCCCATAGTACATTCAACTCATCCCTGTTTTTCATCAGACAAAACCCACATTTACTTCAATGCTCAGATTGTGTGAAATCTTCCTTGAACACTTTTCTATTCTCTAAACAAACTTATTTTCTCCTCTGATCTACCATATGACTCCAGGCATATTTCTTTTGCAGCTTATAATACTCTGTAATGTAATTTTTTTTTTTTTGAGACAGAATCTTGTCTGTCACCCAGCCTAGAGTACAATGGCATGATCACAGCTCACTGCAGCCTCAACCTCCCAGGCTCAAGCTATCTTCGTAATTCAGCCTCCTGAGTAGCTGGGACTATAGGCACATGCTACCACATCCAGCTAATTTTTTTTCTTAATTTTTATTTTTGTGAAGACAGGGTCTTGCCGTGTTTCTCAGGCTAATCGTGAACTCTTGGACTCAAATGATCCTCCCATCTTGGCCTCCCAAAGTGCTAGGATTAAAGACATGAGCCACCATGCCTAGCCCTGTAATGTAATTGTTTATGTATGTCTATTTCTTGACCACATAGGATTAGAGCTCTTTCAGGGAGGTAGTTGTGTTTTATGCACTATTGCATAGTAGGATCAAACCTTGTGGCCAACAAACTGGAAGCTCAGTATATGCTGATGGAATTAATAAATTTCAAATAAAAACCAGATGCTAAACACATAGCTATTGTTGAATAGAAGCAAATGCATTGCCAGTTAAATTAAATATTTGTGACTATTTTAGAATTAGTATTCTTTTATGATGTCAATGTCATAACTGGTAATGATGCTGAAAAAGACAAATGTGTTGAAATATTTTTCTGTGGGTTTGAAACAAATTGCCTGTCTTCTATTATGCAAATCCAGAATGTTGAGTCACAAACAATGGATCATTGCCCTTCAGATTAATGAAAAGAAAGATGAAAATAAACCTTAGCTCTGGTTTAAAGCATTTGAAAAGTGGTGCCTCAAACAATTACAACTACAGCATAAACTGAGAAGGACCAAGAAAGTATTCTTTTTAAAATTTCCCTTTATTTCTGCAGCAAAATTTATTTCTTTTAAAAATAGTTACTCTTTGGCTGGGTGTGGTGGCTAATGCTTGTAATCCCAGCACTTTGGGAGGCCAAAGTGGGTGGATCACGAGGTCAGGAGATAGAGACCATCCTGGCTAACATGGCAAACCCTGTCTCTACTAAAAATACAAACAATTAACCAGGCATGGTGGTGTGCACCTGTAGTCCCAGCTACTCGGAAGGCTGAGGCAGGAGAATCCCTTGAACCCAGGAGGTGGAGGTTGCAGTGAGCTGAGATCATGCCACTCCACTCCAGCCTGGGCAACAGGAGACTCCATCTCAAAAAAAAAAGTTATTCTTCAATTATTCTACATGCTAATAGAATCATTCTACACGCTAGTAATTCAATCATTCTACATACTAGTCCCAGAGGGATCTTTCTAGAAGACAAATCAGATCATATCATTTCTTTGCTCAAAAGCATTCAAGGGTTCCCCATTATCAATTGATTGAAATTGAAACTATCTGACTCTAACCCACTGTCTGATGTCAATAATGTAAAAAATATTTATTTACATTGTTTATTACATAAATATAAATATATAATTATGATTTAAAATAATAGTATAAATTACCCTTTAAAAATTATTTCCCTTTATTTCTGGAGTAGATTTCCTATAGAATTGCATTTTTATTATTCTATTTTTGCCTTTTTATTTTATTTTTTCCAAAAACAACTTTTGGTTTATTGAATTTTTTATCCTTTTGTTTTTTCTCACATGAATTTTTACTCATATTGTTATCATTTACTGTCTCTGTATTCTTTAGATTTTTTCTTTTTTTTTCTAGCATTTATAATTTTTTCTACTAAGCTATATAATGTATACAGAAAAGTACTTAATTTATAGGTTTGATGCAGTTTTAAAAAATGAAGACATGCATGTAACCACAACACGGACTGGGAAATAGAACGATACCATCACCAGCCCCAGAAATCCTGCTTGCACCTCTTATTAACCCTTCTTTTGCCTCCTTTATAAAGGTAATCACCACTCTGACTTCTAGCAACACAAGTTGGATTTGTCTATTTTTGCAAGATGTTTTGATGGAACCATAGAATATTTGCTGTCCTGCATCTGGCTTTTAAAATTCAATATTATGTTGAGATTTAAACCCATGTTGTTGGATATATAAGTGTGTGTAAACATATAGTTTATTTATTTTATTGATATATAATATACCTTTTGGTGAATAATAAATATATTGTGATTTCTTTTTCTGTTCTATTTTTAATACAAATTCCCATTTCTCAATATTAGAAACCAAATGTTGCTATAAATATTCCTGCACTTGACTTTTGTTGCTCATTGGTATGAATTTCTGTTGGATATATACCTAGAAGTAGAAATGTTGAGTCATACTTTAGGTCTATGTAGACACTGCTAAACAGTTTTCCAGAATGAAATGAATGTGGCAATTGTTTCACATACTCAATAATCCTTGCTTTGGTTTGACTTTTTAAAAATGTTGTCCATTCCTGTCGTGGGTAGCGATATTTTATTTGGCTTGAATTTGCATGCTTCTGATGGATCCTTTATTGAGCACCTTTTTCATCTTTATTGCCTTTTCTTTCTTGAAGTACCTTCAAGTTTTTTAATCAATTTTCCTATTGGATTGTTTATCTTTTACTTATCAATTTATAACCTTTATTTATATATTCTGGATCAGATTTTTGTATATATCTTATAAATATCTTCTCTCTCCCAATGGCTTTCCTTTTTATCCTCTTAACGATATTTATTGATGTGAATCAATGTTCCTAATTTTAGTGCAATCTAATTTTTTAGTCTTCTCTCACAAAACTATTGACTTTTATATCCTATTTAAGAACTCCTTCAGACAAGCAGAAGACCCTCAGTCACAACCACTACTAAGGTTCCTTACTGTGCTGCCTTGAAATTGGAGAGGAAATATAAACCCTAAGATCACCCCAAACTGTGGTAGGCAGCCTGGGAGTGCCAATTTGTAATCTATAGCCATGACTTAAGTGGAAGAGGAGCCCTCACTTTCAGAGCATTGAGAGGAAACATGGCTGCAACTGTAAGGAAGTACAGGGGAGCCACACAACTAAGCAAGAGCCTACCAACTGCCCATTACACATAAGTGCCACCTACTGGATCACACCACAAAGCTCTATATGAAAACTATTTTGCTAACATACCTTTCCATGAAACCAAAGACAAAAGCCAGCTACAAATAAAGACCCTGCACAAACCTTCAGCCCTGTGCAAACATTCAGAAAAGAAGGCTATTGATGGTACTGAATCTACACAAAAGTTACAGGAACACCCACATGCAGAGGTGAGAGAAACAACATAAGAACTCTGGTAATTCAAATGGCCAGAGTGTCTTATGTCCTCTACTAGTTTTCCAACAAGTGTTCTTAACTAGGTTGAGTTTGCTGGAATGACAGAAATAAAAGTCATATTATGAATGGGAACAAAGAATCATTCAGAAGCAAGAGAATGGCAAAACCCAATCCAAGGAAATAAGAATCACAATAAAAGGATACAGAAGCTGACAGAAAAAACAGCCAGTATAACAAGAACCTAACTGATCTGATAGAGTTGAAAAACACTCTGTAAGAATTTTACAGTGAAATCATAAGTATTAACAGCAGAATAGACTAAGCTGAAGAAAGAATCTCAGAACTTGAAGACTGGCTCTCTGAAATAAGAGAGTCAGACATAACTAAAGAAAAAAAGAATAAAAAGGAACAAATAAAACCTCCAAGAAATATGGATTTCTATAAAGAGTCGAAATCTACAAATCACTAGCATCCCTGAAAGGAATGGAGGAGAAAGCAAATAATTTGGAAAACACATTTTAGGATATTGCCCATGAAAACTTCCCCAATCTTACAAGAGAGACCAACAGACAAATTCAGGAAATACAGAGAGCCCCTGCAAAATTCTACACAAAAAACCATCCCCAAGACACAGAATCATCAGATTTTCTAAGGTTGAAATGAAATAAAGAATGTTAAAGGCAGCTAGAGAGAAAGGGCAGGTTACCTACAAAGGGAACCCTACCAGGCTAACAGTGAACCTCTCAGAATAAACCCTACAAGCCAGAAGAGATTGGGGGACCTATATTTAACATTAATAAAGAAAAAAATCTTCAAGTAAGAATGTCATATTCAAACTAAGCTTCCTAAGCAAAGGAGAAATAAGATTCATTTCAGATAAGCAAATGCTGAGGGAGTTTGTTACCACCAGACTCACCTAAAAAGAGATCTTGAAAGAAATACTAAATATAGAAAGACTTACCAGCCAGTACACAAACACATGGAGGTACACAGAGCAGTGACACTATAAAGCAACCACACAAACAAGCCAGCATAATAACCAGCTAACGACAAAATGACAGGGTAAAATCCACACATATAAATACTAACCTTGATTGTAAATGAATCAAATTCCTTGATTAAAAGGCACAGAGAGGAAAGCTGGATTAAAAAAAAAGGAAGACCCAATGATATGCTGTCTTTAAGGGACCCACTGCACACTCCTTGACAGTAAGATGCTCAAAATAAAGGGATGGAGGAAAATTTACCAAGCAAATGGAAATCAGAAAAAAAGCAGGGTTGCAACTTTAATTTCAAACAAAACAGATTTCAAACCAGCAAAAATCAAAAAAGACAAAGAAGTGCATTACATAATGGTAAAGTGTTTAATTCAACATGAAGATTTAACTATCCTAGATATACATGCACTCAAAATATAGGAGCACCTAGATTCATAAAGCAATTTCTTAGACACCTACAAAGAGACTTAGATGCACACACAATAACAGTGAGAGACTTCAACACTCCACTGACAGTATTAGACAGATCATCAAGGCAAAAAATTAACAATCATATTCAGCACCTGAACTCAACATGAACCAAATGAATCTGATTGACCTCTACAGAACTCTCCACCCCAAAACAATATAATATGCATTCTTCTCATTGCCACATAGTAAATAATCTCTAAAATTGACTGTGCAATCAGATATAAAACAATTCTCAGCAAATGCAAAAGAACCAAAATCATACCAAACACACTCTCAGACCACAATGCAATTAAAATAGAAGTCAAGGCTAAAAGAAAATCACTCAAAACCATGCAATTACATGAAAATTAAACAACCTGCTCTTGAATGGCTTTTGGGTAAACAGTAAAATTAAGGCAAAAATCAAAATGTTCTTTGAAACTAATGGTAACAAAAATGCACATACCAGAATTTCTGGGACACAGCTAAGACATGTTAGGAAAATTTATAGCATTAAATGCCTATATTAAAAAGTTAGAAAGATCTCAAATTAGCAACCTAATGTCACAACTGAAAGAACGAAAGAAGAAAGAGTAAATCAACCTGAAAGCTAGCAGAAGGCAAGAAATAATCTAAAACACAGCTGAACTAAAGTAAATCAAGACACAAAAAAACATTCAAAAGATTAATAAATCCATGAGTTTGTTGTTTGAAAAAATTAATAAGATAGGCCACTACCTAGGCTGATAAAGAAGAAAAGAGAGAAGATCCAAATACACACATTTAGAAATGACAAAGGGGAGGTTATCACTGACCCCACAGAAACAAAAATAACCACCAGAAACCATTATGAACATCTCTACATATACAAACTTAAAAACTAAGAGATGGATATATTCCTAGACACCTATACCCTCCCAAGACTAAACCAGGAAGAAGTTGACTCCCTGAAAAGACTAATAATGAGTTCTTACATTGAATTAGTAATAAATAGCCTGACAACCAAGAAAAAGCCCAGGCCAGTCTAGTAGACTTTCACAGCCAAAGTCTACTAGATATGCAAAGAAGATCTGGTACCATTCCTATTAAAACTATTCTAAAAAATTTCAGTGGAGGTATTCCTCCCCATCTTGTTCTATGAGGCTAGCATCATACTGATACTAAAACCTGGATGAGGCACAAGAGCAATAAAATATAAAACTTCAGGACAATGTTCTTCATAAACATTGATTCAAAAATCCACAACAAAATATTGGCAAACAGAATTCAGCAGGACATCAAAAAGCTAATCCACCATGATCATGTAGTCTTCATCCCTGGAAGCAAGATTGGTTCAACATCTGCAAATCCATAAATGTGATTCATCACATAAACAGAATAATGTTGAAAATCACATGATTATTTCTATAGATGCAGAAAAGTATTTTGAAAAAATTCAACATGTTTTCATTTAAAAACTCTTAATAAACTAGGTATTAAAGGAACACACTTAAAATAATGAGAACCATCTATGTCAAACCCACAGCCAACATCATACTGAATGAGGAAAAGCTTGAAGCATTCACCTTGAAAACCAGCATAAGACAAAGATGACCTCTCTCACCATTCTATTCAATATAGTCTCTTGACTGATTAGTCAAGAGAAAAAAATAAAAAGCATACAAATTGGAAAAGAGACAGTCAAACTATCCCTGTTTTCAGACAATATGATTCTATACCTAGAAAACCCCATAGTTTTTACCCAAAAGCTCCTTCAGTTGATAAACAATTTCAGCAAGTTTTAGGATACAGAATCAATGTACACAAATCACTAACATTTCTAAACACAACAACAGCCAAGCTGAGAGCCAAATCAGGAAAGCAATTTCATTCATAGTTGCAACAAAGTAATAAAATACCTAGGAATATAGCTAATCAGAAAGGTGAAAGATCTCTACAATGAGGATTATAAAACAATGCTCGAAGAAATCAGAGTTGACCCAAACAGATGGTGAAACATTCCATGCTCATGGATAGAAAAAAATGAGTATTATTTAAATGGCTATACTGCCCAAAGCAATTTACAGATCTAGTAATATTCCTATCAAACTACCAATGTCATTCTTCACAGAACTGTGGGGGATGCACAGCAACATATTCAAGCTTACGTACAAGGCATTTGAGGTCAGGGCATGGAAAAATACTGAGGCACTGTGTATGTGTTGGTTTGTGCATGAGACTCTTAACTCCTTGACCCTGAAAACAGGACAAGGAATGGGGTGTGTGATAAGGAACACTGAAAACAGCCTCCTGAGAATGTGGTTTGATTGCTTTTTCGATGTCATATGTGCCTCAGGACCCGACTTCAAAAAGCCATCTAGTGAATATTTGTGGTTTAACAAGCTCTTTCAATAAATACTTGGTGGACAGGTCTTGGAGCAGCACTCTCTCAGAAGAGTGGCTCCCTGCCCCGCTTAGCTGGAATTGTCTGAGTACCCATTCTTGGCAGTCACTGCAAGCTATCAGCTGCAAGAACTAGAAACAACTTTTTAAAAATTCATAGGGAACCAGAAAGCCTGAATAACTGAGGTGATCCTAAACAAAAAGGACAAAGCTGGAAGCATTATCTGACCTCAAACTATACTACATGACTATGGTAACTGGAACAGCATGGTACTAGTACAATAACAGACACATGGGCCAATGGAACAAATAGAGAGCCCAGAAATAAGGTCACACCTACAAACACCTGATCTTCAACAAAGCTGACAAAAACAAGCAATGGGGAAGGACTCCCTATTGAATAAATAGTGCTGTGATAACTGGCTAGTTATATGCAGAAGATTGAAAGTGGACCCCTTTTTTATACCATACACAAAAATCAACTCAAAATGTATTAAATAATTAAATGTAAAATCTGAAACTATAAAAATTCTGGAAGACAATCTAGGAAAAGCCATTCTGGACGTGAAAAAGGGGAAATTTTTCATAACAAGGATGCCAAAAGCAATTGCAACAAAAGCAAAAATTGACAAACAGGATCTAATTAAACTTAAGAGCTTCTACACAGTAAAAAAAACATTGACAGTATAAACAGATAACCTACAGAATGAGAGAAAATATTTGCAAACTATGATCTGACAAAGGTCTAATAGCCAGCATCTGTAAGGATCTTAAACAAATTTAAAGAAAAAAAAAGACAACCCCATTGAAAAATGGGCAAAAGACATGAATAGATACTTTTCAAAAGAAGATGTACATGCAACCAACAGGCACATGGGAAAAAAACCTCAATATCCCTAATTATTAGAGAAATGCAAATATAACCACAATGAGATACCATCTCACACCACTCAGAATGGCTATTAATTTTATTTTTTTAAGAGAGAAAAGGAGAAAGAAAAAAAGAAACAGCAAAAGAAAGAAAAAAAAGAATGAAAGAGAGAAAGAAAGAGGATGAGAAAGAGGGAGAAAGATTGGGATTCTTGTTTTATTGCCCAGGCTAGAATGCAGTCTAAAAATGGGTATTAAAAACCTCTTTTATGCCAATAATTGCGCTTAACAATGGAGACAGGAAGGAATAGTGGATGAAAATAACAAATAAGCAGCCAACCAATATTTTATTTAAACCTGTGAAATGCTATGCAATTGCTGAGGAGTGATTTACTTCCAATTATGTGGTCACTTTTAAAATAGG